>JAEANM010027388.1:0-10553 GCA_017656035.1 Myanophis thanlyinensis | reverse complement strand
TTTTGTTGTTGTCACTTAACCCAAATAGAGTGAACTATTTTCTGCTTCTCTAATAAATGCTCTGGGGACATTTAAAAAAAGTACAATTCCTGCATCTCTAATGTTTTCTGACATACAGTGATCTTATCATGCAGGTTGATTGTAGCTGATTATAAACAATGCTGTTTTTTGAGTTATTGAGTCAGTTCTAATGTATCCTTCACCACAATGCTCCCCAACCCCTGGCTTATCCGAGGAGAGAGTAATTGAGAGAATGTGCTGTGTCAGCAAGCATTGCTCTCTTCAAAAGGGATTTAAATTGACCTCATTACTTTCACATCATCAGATTCAGTTCTTTGTTGGTTGTTTTTTGAGATCTTTTTTCTTTTTTTGTAGGGTTTGTTTTAGATGTCATCATCACACATTGTATGGCTTCGTACTGAGATACTAGAAGTTGAACAGATTAACAATTGCAAGGGACTTTGTAGGTCATCTAGTCCAACCCACCCCATCCAAACAGAAGACCATACCTATTTCTGACAAATGGCAGCCCAGTCTCTTCTTGAAAGCTTCCAATGATGAAGCTTCCTTTTGAAGGCAAGCTGTTCCGTTGGTTACTGTAATTGTTCTCACTGTCAGAAAATTTATCCTTATTTCCAGGTTGAATCTCTCCTTGTTCAGTTTCTATCCATTATTCCTTGTCTGAACTTCAGGTCCTTTGGAAAATAGCTTGACCCCCTCCTCTCTCTGGTAGCCCCTCAAATATTGGAACACTGCTATCATGTCTCCCCTGGTCCTTCTCTTCACTAGACTAGCCATGCCCAGTTCCTGAAACTGTTCTTCATATGTTTTAGCCTCCAGTCTCCTAATCATCTTGGTTGCTCTTCTCGGCACTCTTTTTAGAGTCTCAACATCTTTTTAATAGTGTGGTGACCCAAACTGGATACAATATTCTAGGTGTGGTCATACTAAGGCTTTATAGAGTGGTATTTCATGGATCAGACTATTAAAATAAGTTGAAAAAAAGACAGGAAGAAGGAAGAATGAACCTGGGTTACTGTTGGCCAGTTTCCTTTTTTAAAAAAAGGGAGATTCCAGAGGGATTGGCCAATCACATTGAACAAATGCAAAGAAAGTTGACCCTGTGTAGAAGAAATGTAATTGACAAATATTATTGAAGTTATGTGACATTTTGGATGAAGAATAATGGTCCTTCACTAAACACGGTTTGTTTTTTGGAAGGTCAGGAACTATGCATGCAGAAGAATCTAGGAACAATTTTTATAACCTCAATTTTAGTAGGTTTTGAGAACTAGTCTGATCTAGAAATAGAGATAGACTCAGTAGTCTAAGGCAGCTTTATATATTAAATTAAAAAGAAATAAACAAATTGGAATTTACCCATTGGAAGTCTCAGCAACATCTAAAGAGAAAAATATATCTCTAATGTTCATGGGTCATAGACTAGAGTAGTGATGATTTTTGAACATCACATGTAGAATTTAAAGGCAAAAATGAACTGAGCACAGGACTTAGAAAGAGATCATCATTACTATCTGATGGCTTGCACAAATCATTGTGTGAAGTAAGATCCAGTCCAATGATTTTTCGGGATGATATATTTATACCTGCATGACAGATTTGGGATACCCATTAAAAATAGGCAACAGGCATTTTTTCCACATGTACCAAACCAGCTGTATTAGCTGTGCTTCAGGTTGAATGTGAAATCATTTTCCATAGTCCTCACAGAGAAGCTGACTGGACTTGTGGTCCAGAGAATCTGACTGGATTTGTAGTTGAATCTAAACACAGGGCTCTGTTCTTAAGAATTGTCCTTCATTTGTTCACAATTCATTTGGCATCTGCTTATTTTTCATTCTGACAAGTATTGCTATGTGGCACCATCATACCAGAGTGCCTAATGTAAGCAGAGAAACACATTCACAGATGTACAGCCTGCTGTAAAAATAGAGTTTGCCCCAGCTTCATTTTTGCAATTGGTCTAAAAATCCTATCTCCCTATGATTCTGATTGGAATATATTATAGCAAGAAAGCAACAGAAGCAAATCAATATCCACAAGTCAGAGGCATGCAAATATTTCAGACATTGCTTCTGAAGGAGGGTTTAGCTTGGGAGGGAGACAGGTGGCAGTGGGGGAGGGGAGAAGTTACCTGGGAAATTCTGGGAGTTGAAGGCCACATATCTTAAAGATATCTAGCTTAACAAAAACCCTAACAGGGATATAGAAATTCCAATATGTGGTGAACTGGATTCAACTGATATTTTTAAAAACCACATGAAATATAGTATGGGATACTATCTTTTGAACCAAGTACAAATGCTGGATTACAACTCCCATAATTTCTGATATGGCCATTTGCTGTATGTCCTGCTGAATTCTATATGCATATTGCTCATTTTCCCATGAAGGGCAGTGAAAGAGGAGATACAGTTCTAAATTTCTGCAGAGGCAATTGAACTGTGATCTAATGGCATTTCTAATTGCTTGCACCAATATAAGAATGGGAAAAATCATCCTGTAAGAAGTGACAGCAGGAGGCAAATAGATATCTTATTGGTGTGTCCATAAGCAACAGACAATCTTAGTGGAATGTTCAGGGTCCAAGATTTCTCCTGCTTCCAGGTTGTAGCCGTTGAGACAAAGGGGAGAAGTATTACTTTTTAAAAAATTCTTTGTATTTTATATTTTGATAAACTAATAAAATGTACCAAAGGAGAAGAGACCAATGCAGAAGTGAAATTCAGCAGGTTCGCTAGAATCAGTAGTAAATTTTCTAAGCAGTTGGAGAACTGGTTGTTAAAAGAAATCTCCTTTTGTTTTTTTTCCCACTTTACAGGGTTAATCCTGTAAGGAAAGCAGGAAAGAAACATTCTGGTGTTGTTTCTAGCCTAATCTTTATTGCCCTGCTTACAGAAACTGCCTACCCAGTCACATGACCCCCCCAGCCACGCCCACCAAGCCACGCCCCCAGAACCAGTAGTAAAAAAAATTGAATTTACCACTGGACCCATGGCTATTTTGATATAAGTATAGGCCTGAATCCTATAAAGGGCTCTGGAAATGAGGAAATTTGTGGCTGTAGCAAGCACTAGAAAAGCCGACAACTTCTACCACATAATTTGACCCCTGATCACTGCATTGCCAGCTACAGACAGACTAACATTATCTCCCTCATTCACTCTTTCCTTTCTGCTAGAGGCAGAACTTTGACAAATTTAAGATTTGTTGACTTCAGCTACCAGAATTGGGAATTCTGGGAATTGAAGTCCACAGTTCTTAAAGCTTCCAAACTTGGACAACCCTATTCTGCACTATTTGTCTGGTATCACTCCTCATGAGCCCTGCCTAGATAACCCAGTTTATTAAAGGTGTTAGACAAGGAGTTGAACAGCAAGGGAGCAATATGGCCACCTTCTTGCTTTTCTCTATTGATTTGCCCTTGGCAAATATTATTAACGTCAGCATCATTTTGATGTACTAGTAAAAATTCATGCCACTGTCTAAGATCAAAGTGTTCAGGCTTACTTCCTTGTCCCATTTAATCCCCAAGCATATTCATTTTATCTGCTCTGAGACATTTCCCAGCTGAAAACATGATATGAAATTACTTTTAACTGGCAACGGTTAACACAGGTATACTCTTGCCAATTAATCTAGGAATCTGCCCAAGAAGATTAGTGGGCACATATCAGAAATTCAGAGAATCGTTCAATCAGGGAAGGAGGAATCGAAAAGCATGCAATAGCCATAAAAGGACAAATAGGATAATCTCACAAATCTCAAAACTGCCCACAAATCTAATGCAAGTGCTTATTTGATTAACCATCTCTGCTGCTCTATCGGCTGAAGGGGGAGGGGTGTGGAGGAAGCAAAGAAGTAGATGGGTTGAAAGATTTTTTTTGACCCTAAACCTCACTGACATGGTTTCTATTAAATTTAATTACTGCCTCCTGCTGCTTTAAATTGAAGGCTGTTTCAAAACACATGTAGTTGCTATTTACAAGGCAGCTTGCAAGCTAGGGATACCTGGAAACACTGAACGAAAAAGCAAAGGAACTTTCCATTTACCTGATCCTGCTGCTATAATGGAAATAATACAGGGCAAAATCGTTCAGCCTTTTCTCAGGCCGCTAGTGGAATTTGGAGAAGGGAGGCTAAGTGAAGCAATGAGATTGGATGAAGCCACAATTCTTATCGTAGACCTCTTGTTTCCAAGATAAAGGTAGCTTCAGGGAGGAAATTGTGATATTTCCAGCTGTGTACCCATTTGTGACTTTCTGGGGTAATTTCAGAGTGCATTATCTTTAAGTTTTAACAAGAATCTTATAATGAGTTAAGCAATTTATCCGTTTAGCGCATTATAGTCTGCTATGGATCAATTTGGCTCAGTAGGGTGGAGAGATCCAGGGAAACTACAGGAATGGTAGACTGAGATCCAGATTGCTGAAGGTCCCAGTTCTTCTTTTTTAAAATAGTAATTTTGCTAAAAATCACAGTTGGAAGGATTAAAAGCAATACAAACTAAAAATAGAAAAAAACAGGAAGTGCAGAAAAGGAAAAATAAAAATATAATACAGCAAAATTATACAAAGAAATTAGTTTCCCCTTCATCACAATTATAAACAATTTTAGTACCTTATCACCTTTTTTAAAAAAAAATGCAACAAATGATCAATTGAGCTCATGCACATGCATGCTGGCCCACCGCTCGTGCAAGTCAAATTCTGCATGTGGATATGAGCTGGTCCACCTCTTATGCTAGCAAGCTGACACACACACCCTTGTGCTAGCCAGGCATTGTGGCCCCATTCTGAACAGGCCATAGCCCAGTAGAAGTCCTGGTTGGATCCCCAGCCATGGGATGTAATTCCATTCAGAACCTTTAGTATATCTTGACTTCTGAGGGAGCAAAATGGCTATTTCTTCACTCCTAGAGCTCTAAACCTACCTGAAACAGCTATCGTGTGATTTCCTTATGAGGAGTAACTGTAAGGAGCACTTGTGGTGATCTAAAGTTCTCTCCTTGTCTGGAGAAGAATTCCAAACATCCAGTCTACTTACTAGCTTTTAATTCTGCTGCAGCCATTACATTTACTTTTACAGAACAATTTTCAATTCCCAATTTGCCTCCAAAGTCCAGTCCTACCAAAGGCTCTGAGTGGACTTAACTCCAATGGATGCCCATATCCCAGATTGTTTACATAAATTACATATTGCTTGATTATATCAACTCTAATTATGCTAGGTTTATAGTTAATGATTTTTTTAAAATGAAAAAAAAAAGATACACTATTTAAAAAATCAATTTCCTTTGAAGATCTGTTGCTCTCAGAACTTGCACAAACTTGGGGCAGATGGATGAAGAAGTGTCTTTATTTCAATCTTGATGACTGTTTATTTTTTTTCCCTATAGACACAGAACATGAAATGTAATCATCCATAAAAAATAAAATGAAATGTGGTCCAATAACTAGGCCATTCTTGCTGCCTCACTCTAAATGCCCTGCTTCTCAGGCAATGAACAAATTTTTTTGGATGTAGCAACTGCCAAGCATAAAAAACAATTCCAGGAAGAAAATTGAATGGGACAAATAAGAGGTGACTGCTAATGGCAGACATATTTTCTAACAGAAGCTACATGGTATGTTCCAGTGACATGATAGTCAGAATTTTTTTCCTATTTTCTTTAAACAAATTGAACTATAAACACATTTTCTTCATGTGCTTTTCTTCATGTCTCTTAAAGAGTCCTTTCTAAAGGGTCAAGAGATTCAACTCAGTGATCCCACAGTTTACCTGTATCAAATATGACTGAGAAAGCTCTTGGATAATTTTTTCCTCCTCCCCAATGGTTAAGCAGTTTCTAGACTCTTGGTACAGACACATTTATATACTAAGTATAGGTACAGACTAGGTGAAACATGGCTCAACACTAGTAATTGTGAAAGGAATTTTGAGGTCCTAGTAGACAATCATATAAACAGTGTGTGGAGGTAATCAAAAAAGCCAATGCAATTCTAGGTTGCATTAACAGAGTGATAGAATCAAGATCACATGAAGTACCAGTACTGCTCTACAAAGTCTTGGCAAGGCCACGCTTAGAACACTGCATCCAGTTTTGGTCATCCCAATGACAGATACAATACAAAAGTCTGTTGGGGCTTTGGAAGACTTCAGAGAAGAGCAACAAAAATTATTCGGGCCCTAGAAGCTGAAACATATGAAGAATGATTGCAGGAACTTGATATACAGTCTAGGGAAAAGAAGAACCTGGGGCTGCATGATAGCAATCTTCTAACACTTGAAGGGCTGCCAACAAGGAAGAGGGGTTGTTTACCAACATGTTTACTACTTGCTTTGTAGGCAAGACAAGAAACAATGGATGAAAACTAATCAAAGAGAACACTAAAGAACAAATTCCTAATAGTGAGAAGAATTAACCAGTGAAACAAATTGCCTTTGGAAGTTGTGGATGATCTATCAATGGAGGCTTTTAAGAAGAGACTGAATAGCCATTTATCAGAAATACTATAGGATTCCTGCAAGAGCAGTGGGTTGGACTAGATGAACTCCAAGGTACTTTCCAGCTCTATTACTGTTACTGACTATGGTGATCCAGACATATTCTTAATGTTACCTTCTACACAAGGGAAAGATGAACCTAAGCTATCCTATAAAAGAAATACACAATCTCTTAATTGAAAGAGAATGCATATATACGGTATACATTGGCAGAGATGGATATTAACAGTCTTTCAAATTATTCCACACAAATAGAGGCATCAATGATGGAAGATGTCTCCATGATAAACATGTATAATTAAATTATAATGCAAGCATTGCGATTTGTCCCAAAATCAGGATGCAAATAAAAGTTTTTAGACAGAACAACTAAGTAGATACCTCATTTAAGACAGGAAGAAATTCTTCAACAGTCAAAGGATGGAGTTCGCTTAATAAGTGAGCAGTGCAACTGAAAAAGAAATAATATTATTTTTCTTTAATATTTAACTATCTTCTCCAGAAAGGCATAAGATCTTTGGAAAGAGGACTGTAAGTAGATGACATAATATGCACAGGTATTTCCTGGCCACCTTGTAACTAAGATTGGGGCACAAATACTTCATTTGGCCTATGAAAATTCCTCTGAAATTTACTTCTCTGAAACAATTTATAAGCAAATTATTTTCTCTCTAATCAAATAAGTGGTAAGAAAAAAACCTGCAAGATGAATTATTTGTCTGTCGGTTTGTCTCAGGAAATAAATTGAGGACTGACATGGGACAATCTGCTATTTGAAGAACTGCTAGGGAATAGCTGTCAATCTGAAGGCGTCTTCTCTTTGAAGAACTATTCAGTCCATATCTGATTAAAGAGGGGAGGGAAATCTATCAGAATGGAGAAAAAGAACCTCAGTGTTACAAGGAAGCACAGGGACAGCAGATTGAGCAAACAATTTATTTCACTTAGAAGGACATAATTCAAAGTAGATCTAGTAGAGGCAAAGGTGACAGAACTCTAAAGAATCCTCATAATAACTTGAACTTTTTCTAAATCTAACAGAGTGTGCAGGACATTGATTGATTGATTGAGTGATTGATTGATTGATTGGATTGATTATATGTCTTCAAGTTGTTTTTGACTGCTGGTGACCACATACATAGGTTTTCTCCATGATAATTTATCCTTAACTTAGTCTTTCAAGTCTTCCAATAGTTGCACCCATTGTCACAACAACTGAATCTATCCATCTTGTTATTGCCCATCCTTTTCTCTTTTCTCCATCTTTCCCAGTATTAGAGCCTTTTGCAGAAAACTAGGTCTTCAGGGCCCCTTTTTTGCTTTGCAAAAAGGCAAATTAAAAGGAAATCCTGTTGCTGCAAATGCTGTGCCTATCAGGAGAAGGTTTTCCCCTTCAAGAGTGAAGTTCACTGAGGAGAACTTGCTTGGGCCAATGAGACAAGGATGGCTGCTTGATAGCCTGAGATATGTAGAAAACCATCTTTACTAGGAGAAGGATGTGGTACAAAAGAAGCCCTCAGAATGTGTGGCTATCCCAAGTGGGCCTTCATCAAATCTCAAAAGGCCCTACAGGAGCTTCTCCATAACAGACAATGAAGAGAATGTCAGTGTACAAAAGTTCATGACTTGGAAGAGACATAGAAACAGGGTCAGACAATAGAGGCTTTTTGGAAACTGAAACACTATTTGCTGGAGACAGCCAGGAACCTGGGCATGGCTTAATTTAACTGTTCTGTATAAGAGTTTGTCTCTCTTTTCCTGTACCTGTGTTGCTTGCTTCCATTCCTGTGCTATATTTCCATTTACTATTTCTTTATCTCTCTACCATGTTGGAAAACCCTACATGGGTATTGAATGCATGCATTATGTTTTATATTATATAAAATTTTTCTTCTATATAATGAAGCCTTCTGAATTATTTGTACTGTGTGCTGGCTGGATGTGCTACAACAAACTCTGACAGACAACAATAAAGCAATGCTTTCATTCCCTACATTGTAGGAATATAGGAAAAGCTCAAGAGGATCTTCAATCAGCATGCACACTTCAAACCCAAGAATACACTAAGACAGAAGCTTGTCCACCCCAAGGATAAAACACCTAGACACTGACTGAGCAATATAGTATATGCAATACAATGTAGTGACCCATGTGCAGATCTGTACATTGGGGAAATAAAAAAAACAACCACTTCATAAAATGCAGGGCACAACATAGATTCAGTAGTCCATCTGCATTTAAAAGACAAAGGACACTCTTTTAAAAATAGCAAAGTCCACATCTTGGACAGAGAGGATCACTGGTTGAAAGAGGGGTCAAACAAGCTATCTATGTCAAACTTGAACAGCCCTCTCTCGATAGAAGGGGGGAGGTTACGACATCATGTATCTCCAGACTCCAACACAGTCCTTTCAACAGTTCCAAGAAGTCTCCACACCTATTTGCACCACTCAGGTGACTCTGATAACACAGATAAACCTCCAGGTAGCCTCAACAACTCTAAACCACCTGATGAAGAACCATTTAGAGATCAAGTGCTCAAACTGCAACCCAAAACCCAGTTATTTATTGCAAAATGCCAACACAGCAATTTAACCTGAATACTGAGGTTTTACTACCTAAATTAATGATAAACAAGGCAGCTAACTGTTCTAAGAAAAACATGAAAAATGCACTTTATGCAATTTTTTTCCTGCTTTTCAAACATTATGTTTAGCAACAATAAAAAAGAAAAACTTTTGTAATATCATTTTTTGGTTTTGCTACTCTGATTAAAGAAAAGAATATAAGTACTTTTGTTTCCACATGGACACCACTTCTGAATTTTGTGCTTGATGTGGCAAAACTTTGACTTTGGATTTTACAGATTAGATTGATAGATCATTACAAAAATGACTTGTTCATATTATTATGTAATAAACAAAAAGCTGTGATTTGATGCTAGTGTCTTATTTTACTGCAACAGAGAGAATTGGAAGTCAATGCTTCTTTTTCTTTTCCCTACCTTTCCTCACTTTGCTTTCCCCTTTCCTCCTCATTGCTCATTCATTTACTTTTGTATTTTGTATTTTATAATACTTTATAATCTTAGCCAAGCATCTGCTGCTCAATATGACACCATTAATATACAGTATGTACTTTGCATGCAATGATTTAACCTACTTTTAAGCAAACTTCTTCACATTTGGGAATGAGATGGGGAGCCATAAATTAATTATCATTTGCTCAAAGGTTCCTCCCAGATATAAGAAGGAAGTAAATGCCTATCCAATCCCACTTTTTACAACTAGGCCTATGACCAAATCCATTAGCAGTGACTAGCTTAAATTACCTATTAAACTCCAAAGCTAAGTCAAGATTCAAACTCAAGGCTTCTCAGTACACAACTCCACGTTGACCCCACTTATTATTTAATATTATCTCCAGGGGATAATAATAAATGAGTAAATGTCTTTCTTTCTGATTTACTGGCATCATTTTCTCTTTCTGACTGTCAGTCCGATTTTCTTCTTTATCTGTTTGTCTCAGCAAAATAGCACTGTGCACAGATGGGATTTTCAAGGTTTTTTTTAAAAAAGAAACAAAATTAGATAACCTTTTTTTAAGTAGATCTATCACTGTGTTCACTTTCCATGACATTTGCACAACACCAGCTGTATTTCTTGTCATAGTGTTTGGTCGTTGGACAAGATTTCTTTCCAAAGCTACAACAAAGCTTGAGGGATCTGCTTTGGGGAAGATTCACAGAAAAAGAGCCAAATCCAATTTTGAGCCAGTTCTCCAAAGCAATTTGCAATGTCATCTTATCCCATTTCTATGCACCAATATCAAGAGATGATATTTTAGATTTGAAGTTCTCTCCCATTTAAGTTTTTGTTGTAAAAGCAGGTGACAACACAACCTGTCTAAGCAGAATTTCACGGGAATAAGCCTAACTGAGCTTCACTAAAGTTAAGTGTAAGACAGCTGGTCTCACAAGTCAGGAATACAGGTTTCAGAAACAGACTTTTCTTTCTTTCTTTCTT
>JAEANM010027387.1:0-10553 GCA_017656035.1 Myanophis thanlyinensis | reverse complement strand
AATAAACAAATAAATACATTTGATTTATATAACTATCCATCTCATGCTTATTTATTTGTATTGTGTGTTAGATATGTTCAGGGCCTTCAGTTATTTGTAAATAACTGAAGGCCCTGAACATATCCAACATATCCAACACACTTCCCACCTCCTATTTTCCCCATAACTCTGTGAAGTGGATTGGGCTGAGAGTGAGTGACTGTCCCAAGATCACCCGGCTGGCTTTCATGGCTAAGGCATAACTTGAACTCACAATCTCCCACTTTCTATTCTGGTGCTTTAAAAACTGGCTTTCATAGTTGAATGCCAGTTTCTTTTCAGTCTCCTTTGCAGACAGATCTTTGGCCCCCTAACTAAAGCAGTGATAAATAGAAGATGGACTCAATTCCCTTAGTTTCATAGATCTATCAAATTCAATGGTTTAGGCATCTTTTGGGGAAACTAAGATGCTTAGATCTGTGGTCAGACAACATTTGGCTCCTTTTGTAGAAGAATCACTTGCGGCCTTTCACATACCTGCTTGGCAGCTGTCTCCAGGCACTTTTCCCACTGCCCCCTTTCCACGTACATATCAAGGGCAGCCATAACATCCACACCCACAAGCTGTCAAAGAGAGATCAGCTATAAGTCAGTCACTCAAAACAATAATTGAGACAGCAGTACCAACCTGGGCAATTCTATCTGTCTGTACACCTAACCCCATATCTCATATTCTCTAGTCCCCTTCTAGAATTGCTAAATAATAAGTTTGGCCTGCATCGAGACTTTGTAAAAAAGCAGCTGCTAACAGTTTTGATTTAAATTTCAGTGCTTTGTCTTAACCCTTTGATTTTTGACTACCCACCCACAGTTTTTAACATTTTCCAAAATAATTACTGATAGAAGAATGTCAGATGCATTCAATTTAAGCTGCACTTTGAAAATCTCTCTCATTTCTATTTATATAGATGTAAAGGTTCTTCAAACTATTTGTTTGAAGTTCTTTCCCAACTTTCAGCGCCTCCCACTTCCCCCTTCATCTCACTCAAGATTCCTTCTCACCGAATCTACTTTGCCTTGATTCTTGAGATATTCTTTATAGTGTTGATCCACATATTCTTCATATCTGCCACAAAGAAAGTTTGTCATTTCTGTCCTAGTAATTAGGCAACAACCTTAGTAGTAAGGTGATGTAGCAGGAGGCCTGAAAAACTGACAGCCTTCTACATAAGCAGCATTATGTATTCTTATTCAAAGTGTATTTGCAAACCACACTCAGAAGTAAAGTTTAGTACCTGGGGTCAAGCTCTTTGGCCACACACTTAGCTTTGTTCCACTCTTCCCCCTCCATGAGGGCATCAATGGCTTCCTTGATTAGATTAAGGTTGAGGTATAGCTCTACCGCCTGAGGATGGGATAGAAATAAGAAATTTCTATCATGTATCAAAACAGAAGTAGATATGACGTTTGGGGCGGTACAGAGTGGTTGTAGGCTCATTGCATGCCTGGCCTGAGGAAGAGATAAACTTTACAGGAATTTTGCAGCTACAGAAAAAAACTTGTCTTAAAAAATGGAAATGTTGGGAAAAATTTAAATATATACAATAGTTATTTGCATGCCACACTTTATCCATTTAAATTCACTTGGCTAAGTTAAAAACATGTAGGAGAATATGTATGACATGTTTCCTCATGCAATTATGCTTGGAATATTTATTAAATGTAAAACTGTAATTTCATCAGTGACTACTTTTAACAATTGAATCTACTTTTTAAAAAAATTAAAACTTTGTTTTGGCATTCCTTTATATTTCTTCCATCCTTTGAGGCTAGTCAAGGACAGACCCATCAACCTCTATGTAAAATTCAGCAACAGATACTGACTTTTCACAGAAACTGACTGTCACTGAAACTGAATTCTCCCTTCTTCATTGGTCAATTCTGCCCTCTGGGGACAGAAATTCATTTTATATTAGTATTGGAGAACTGAACTGCACAGCTTGTCTTCTGTATACATAAAAGTCTTCCTATTACAATAGAAAACATGTATCATTTCTTTCAGTGTTCTAAAAGAAAATGTTTTATTGGAATATTTTTATTCTCTTTGTCCTCTTTCCAATCTTAAAAAAACACTGGGGAAAAATGTTTGTACAAACACAGATGAGACTAAACCTGCCCTTCAGAAGTTTACTCTTACCACGCTGAACTTGCCAATGCTAACCAGTTGGGGTCCCACTGTCCGCATCACCTCAATGCTCCGAGGCTGGCCAAGAAACTTGATAGAAAGTTCAGCTGCCTGACATGAAAAGAAGCATTCACAAATGAAGAAATGTCCCTTGTACAGTATTTTTTTTTCAGTGCAGAGACTCCTGCCATAATGATTTACAGCTTACAATACTCCTATCTGTATTTGGAACGGTAATTTTGAACTTTTGGAAAAAGAACAACTGAACAACAACAATCAAAAGGCAAATCTAGCTTGAATGTTAAGAAAGAAGCAGAGGCACAGCTGATTTAGAAATCTCACTTGCCAAATAAACTCCCCCACAGACACTTCTTTCCATTTCCAACTTTTCTCCATTTCTCTCCTTCAAGTACATTGTATGCATCCAGCTAACCTCAAATTCCGTAAGCAGGGAAGGCAAGGTAGACCTTGAGCAATTTCTTACCTTCATGGAACATTTTTCCAACAGTGCATTGTTGTTGGGGTCCCGCACCTTGAGATAGCAGTCCACAGCTCTAGCATATTCGCCTGCTTGCTCCCACTCACGTGCTTGCTCCAGGAGGCCCTCAATGCCCCTACCAATCAACAGAATCTTAGTCAATGTCCAGAAAGGGAACAGGAGATTCCCTATAGCTTGATGTGGAAACTCCGATCTATTCCATCCGATAGAATTAGAAGGATATTCCTAAATAAAGCACAAAGACTGAGAAGATCCTAGTCCTTTGAAGCAATTAGTTGTAGAAACCTCAATAAATGAAGGCTAAGTGATTAAGTCTTTGAGAAATCCAGCCTTAATCCTAGGGCTGAGTGACTTTTGGCTATCAGCAAGCCAGCTTCCAGAAACTTTCCCACACCTCTCATGCTCTATATACCTGGGTCCTTTTTTAGCCACCTCCCGTTCATACTCTTCCTGTAGAGCCTCCAGATCTCCGGGTAGAAATTCTTTACAGATTCTGAGAGCATCAGTCCACATAGCAGCTTCCTTGGGAAAAGAATCATGAAAAGTATCCTTACTTGGCAAAGGAGAAAGGGAGAAACTCCCCTAATTTTCCTTTTTCCCATAAAAAAAACAATTGTAATAATTATAACTGTCATAACTTCCATCTTTAGGAACTATAGATAGTCCTTGACAAGATTATTTGTTCAGCATCTGTTTAAAGCTACAATGGTGCTGAATGAATGACAGTTATGGCAGGTTTTGGCACCCTTGGTAGATCATTGTCAAAATCTGGTGCTTGGCAACCAGTTTTCCACTTACAACCAATTACAGTGCCCTGTGATCACCATCAACAATCTTCCCTGTCAAATTTCCCTAGAATGTCAATAGGGAAGCCAGCAAGAAGGTTGCAGGTCAGTGTGATAAATCTCCCACACCCTCCCCCAGCCATTCTGTGCTCATGCAATGCCAGTCGTTTGCACACATTCATGGACTGCTACTTCATGTACATCATGCTTCCTCCTTGATCTGTATTGCACCCCCATGTATCCTACCTGACTCACACGCTCATGCGCACCTTCCCCAACTCTTGCAGTGCCTGTCCCATGCACCTTCTCACTTCCTCCCCCACCCAGCAGCAACTATTTACCTGTCTGCTGGCCGGGCACAAAACTTCCTGCTGGCTTCTCTACTACATTGGTTGTGGGAAGCCAGCAGAACGTTGCCTTGCCTAACCACTGCAGGATATATCAGGCCATATTTGATTTGCAATGGGGAAAATATCATTCAAAAACAACCTGGTTTCTTTTAGTAAGCCAATGCTGATGTTGCTGGCCACCAGCATCTCAGACGCTGCTAAGGGAGAACAGGAGGAGGAAGCATTTCCTCCTCTTGGCCTAGTATGTTTCGCTGAAATTTCATTTCATCTACTGCTCCCATCACCAAAGAAATGCTTTTGATCACAATCTGGTTGCATAATACGTTGAATGGAATTCAATTTCTTTGGAAATCCCTAGGTAGTTTTAATAAGATGGTATTTGGTCTGAATAGAGTGACTTCTTCACAGCAATACAACTGGATAACAAATTGGGGTTTAAAAGGCACCTATGGTGAATTTCATGCAGGACCAGAGTTTAGTCTCCCAACCCAAACAAAATGTTTTGCCAAATACAGCAGTCCTGGTGTATTTTCTATTTACCTTGTAGTGTTTCACAGCAAGGTCAAGTCGCTGAGCTCGCAGCAACAAAGCTTCTGCTTTCTGGAACTCTTTTTGCTTGAAGGCAGCATCAGCTTGACCAACTAGCACAATCACTACACTCTCCGGGTCTTGGACTTCAGCTACTCGCTGGGCAGCAGCCCAGTTCTGGGCGTGAGCATACCTAAGGGAGCAGGGAGCACATGAAACCACTGGAATAGGAGAGATGCAGAAAACAAGAGTATCGTAAGAGGGTGGGGGTACACTCACATTAGAACTGCCTCTTTCGGCTTCCCAGCCTTCACAAACTCCACCTCTGCCTCTTCAAACTTGCCCTGCATTTAATGAGAGCGGCATATTCAGCACATGACCAGCATTACTCTAGGAAGGAGATTAACCATTAAGAAACAACAAGGGATTCTACCTCATCTTCCAGGAAAGAGCCATATTTGAAGTGGATCTCAGGTAGTTTCTGCTTCAGGGAGAGTCTAGCCAACTCAAAGGCAAAATCAAAAATGCTATGGAAGAAGAAAAGGAGGTGGAAGGAGGAATTATGTCTCCCATCCCAAACCAATTTCAGCAGAGTGAAAACTATATACCACTATTGGGCAACTGTCACATGAGGTTAAAACCAACCCCACTACAAAAGAAGCACACACAGCAAGAAAACCCACTCAAGCCACACAAGAAAGGGCACCTTAGTTATTGCAGAATCCCATGCCTTGTTGAAACCCATAGGCAGGTTCTACTTCTTGAGAATCTTGTCTCCTTTAGACAAGACATTGGCGAATCTTGCCTCCTTTCTAATGAGAGACCCTACTTGGATACACCAGTAAGTCTTTTTCTCCTTGCTGCTCACTTGTTGTCAGCTGCATGGTCAATGGCCATTTCCAGAAGTCCAAATTTGTTGAGGAGTTTCACGGCAGCCTCTCCACCAAGACTCTTTGCCCACAAGAAGGCCACATGCTTGTGAGAATTCGCTCCACCATGAGCTTTTGCTACCTGTCTCAGATCAAAACAGAGGTGAAAGAACAACTGGGCTTAAAGCAACTTCCCATTGCTGCCCATCAAATGTAACTTTTCCAAGTCTAATGAATACATCTACCCATCATCCTTTTCTTTGTGCATGCACACTTCTGGCACCCCTAATGCTCTACTCTTTAAGGCTATATAGTAAACAAATAAGTAGGGAGTATGCTAGTAATGTGATTCTGGACCACATACTTAGCTCCTAAGCTCCGCAACAGGAACAGTTTAGAGAGGTTCATGCCCCAACTGCTGTATCAAAAGGAATTATGTATGCTGCTCTTACCCTGTAGGCCTCATCCCACATATTGTTCACACGATACATGTTTACAGCTGCCTTCCAATCCTTGGCTTCAAGGTAGTGATATTCAGCCTCCTGCAGATGCCCATCGGCTTCCAGTTCCTGAAAAATAAAGTTAGAAGGTCACCACCCAACCTGCTTTTCTTCTCTTACTTCTCCTCAAATACTTTACCTTGCCCAAGTGCAAATGTGTATCGCTCAGCAGATCCTTGTGGTATTTGGCCAGCAGCCGAATCATCTCATCATACATCTTGCAATTCTTGTACATTGTAATGGCCAAGTCTGGTTCATCCACAGTTATGTAGAGCCTGGAAAAAGCATAATAAGTGGGCCCTGAAAATGTTGCATTCCCAAATAAGGATCCCACCTAGAACTACTGTGGCGATACATACAACTTAGCAAAAAAAGTTTAGCCTGTGGGATTCACCGACATGTCCCCAAGAGGTCTACTTAATAGTTTGTTTATACCAGTTGGAAGCTTCTCTTCTCTTTCTTACCCCAGCCTCTGCTACAAATTCCATTCTTTGATTTAAAAAATACAGAACTGAAATGTCTCTCACCTCTCAGCCTCCTTGTACTTTCCCTGTCGCTCCAGCTCCTGAGCTTGTGTAATGTACAGCACTGACACATCCTCTGGCTTCATACATTTTGATGCCAGCTGCAAGGATAAGTGGGAGCAGGGCCAGGTCATGAAAGGTTAAACTCTCCTTCTCCAAATACCCACAAGAGATGTACAATACCCCATTCGGAATCATTCTGGATAACCAAACCAAATTGCTTCACTCCCTCCCATTGCAAGCTATAATTCCAATGCACTTTCTGGAACTGGGAACACATGGACCATTTGAGGCCTCATTCCTCTCTGCTCTGGATTGACCAGAACACACCTACAGTAGAATACTGCATTCAGTTATGGGTGCATTTTAAAAAGGACATTGACAAGCTGGAATGCCTCTAGTCAGAATGTGTCCAGGTAAGGTGCATGAAAGGAAAAACTTATATGAGGACAGGTAGCCCTCAACGTACAACCACAATTGAGACCAAAATTCATTTGTTAAGTGAGAAATTTGTTAAGTGAGTTTTATCCTATTTTATGATTTTTCTCATCACATTTGTTAAGTGAATCACTGCAGCTCTTAAATTAGTAACATGGTTGTTAAGTGAATCTAGTTTCCCCATTGTCAGAAGGTCACGATCACATGACTGGGACACAGCCACGGCCATTAAGTATGAGTTCGTTGCCAAGCACCTGAATTTTGAACATGTGACCTTAGGGATGCTGCAACTGTTATAAGCATGAAAAAACAGTCATAACTCACTTATTTCAGTGCGGTTGCAACTTTGAATGGTCACTAAATGAACTGTTGTAAGTTGAGGACTACCTATAATGGCTGGAGGCATTAATTTTTGTTAGCTAGAAGAAAAGAAGACTGAAAGAGGACATGGTAGTTCAGAGACATTCCAGAAGGAAAGGGAAGAAACAATAGGTTTAAAATACAATGAAGAATATTGCTGTTTGACATCAGTAAGAAAAACCTTTAGTGACCAGTTGGAGTTATGGTGGCCTTGGAAAAGGTGCTTTACAGCTCATAAAACACCTCTGGCCATTGTAAAACGTAAAATGTTGCCATATAATCATATTCCAGGCTCTTGACAACTGGCTTCATATTTGTGACTGGTTGCAACATCCCATGGTCCTATGACCACCATTCGCAACAGTACTCGTCAATTTATGATTAAAAAAAAAAAAAAACACCATATGGGACAATGGGTTAGATTTAGGACTGTGAATTGCTTAGCAACCACCATAAAAACAGTTGTAAAAGTAGATTCAGTCATATGAGCACCTCAACGTATGACCATCACAACTTACAATTGTAATTCTGATCCCAATTGCATGGTAAATCAAGGACGACCTGTATTTGTTCCTACTTCTTGCAGGATTTTTTGATGGGACAAACAAACAATTGAGAAATGTTTACTATGCTCTTCTGGCATTCTCTAAACACAAAAGGCCATTTTCCTGGAATATTCTTACCTTATGTGCCTTTTCCCAATGTCCAGCTTGGGTGTACATGTCAATGGCATCTTTGATGTGGTCTCCTTTGACATACAGCTCCTCTGCTATCTAAAGGGACGAACAGCTTGTTATTTTTCCATTGCGTCAATGGATGAGTGTGCGTGTATTTGTGGAGAAAGTTGTCACCTCATACTCTTGCAAGGCTGCATAGTGCTGGGCGATTTTGGGGTAATACTTGGCTGCCGTTTTCCTATCCTGCATGTCAAGAATGTATATCGCTTTCTTCCACTGCCGAGCCCCAATGGCTGCTTCAATGGCCTTGATAGCACACCTGGAAAAGATCACATTCCTTAGAGCAAGGCTGCCACAGGACACTTGGACCTTGGGTGCCAGTCCAACAGTATGCCCTCCACAGACCTGGCCTCAATGTAGTGATTGATAGCTGCATCTAGTTGCTTCTGTTGCACAAGGTGGTCTCCCCAGCTCTCCTCCAACTTCACCACTTCTGCTGGAAAAACTGAACGAGAAAGTTCTACAGCTGCAGGGAAAAGAGCAAAAAAGGACACGTAAGGCAGGGGTGTCAAACTCAATTTTCACTGAGGGATACATCAGGGTTGTGTCTGGCCTCGAGAGGCTGGGATGGGCTTGGCCAGGATGGGCATGGCCAGCTCGGCACCACTTGTGTTGGGGGCGCCTGTGGTGGCCCAAGCGCTCTGCTCTGCCAGCGAAAACAGGCTCCTGAGCTCCGTTTTTATTTATTTATTTGTTTGTTTACATTTATATACCGCCCCCTCTCCCAAGGGACTCGTGGCGGTGTACAGCAAGTAAAAACACCCATAAGAAAAATCTAAAAAAAAACCCATTAAAATAATTAAAGGAAGCTGATAATTTTAAAACGTTACAATTAAAAGTTAAAATGAATTAAGTTAAAATTATAAAATTTAAAATTCTCAGCTGTGACGGCCTCCTGCAACCCTTCTGCCAGCAAAAATGGAGGTCAGGAGGGCTGTGGGTGGCCCGCCCCAAGCTCTGTTTTTGCTGGCAGAGGCACTGCGGACTGGTCCTTCGCTACTTCCACCCTGTGGGCCAGATCTGGCCCCCAGGCCTTGAGTTTGACACCCCTGATGTAAGGTGAACTAAAAGGACCAAATCTGGGGAAAGCAAGTCCTTTAAGAAGCATGCAGAATCTAAATCTGCCAGTCCAAGGATGGGAGAGGGGGACGCTGTCAACCCATTTCTAAACATCTCTCCCTTTGTTCCTTTTAACTTTTTGAGGTTTTTTTTTTTGCCATAAACAAGATTTGCTGTAAAGTAGTCCTCGGTGTTAATGGTCATTCTAAAACAACTTAGTGACCTGCCATTTGCGACCCTCACATTGCGTCTCTGCTCTGATTTTCACTTGCCTATTTATCTCCCACCAACATATCCTCAAGGAGAAAGACGCCCAGTTCGGCTGATGGACGTAGTCGTAGCAAGAAGCAAAACTGAAAACTGAAGTAAAATCATAAGCACGCTCACGGTCACAGGATTTCCACTCAGTGACTGCATCAATAACTTGAGCTGCTGGTTTCAATTGCGGTTGCTTAACCAGGGTTACCTGTAAATGATTTTGTTCTACCTTCCAATATTAAAATTTGTCAATAAACACTCACTACAAATGTAGAAAACGTTTGAGAATTTATAGTCAAAGTGCAACCTCAGAAGTGCCTTCGTTCCTCCCTCTCTCTCTTCTTACCTTTCAGAAATGAGTTGCCCTTGCGATAGCACTCCAGGGCTCTTTGTGGGTTCCGAATTTTTTCAAAGAGTTCCCCAGCCTGGAAAAAAAAAAAGAGAGAAATGCATCGGCTGAAAGCTTACCAGAGAAAAACTGCCCAACAATACCCAATTTTCAAAGGCAGATCAATCACTTTTTATGCAGGGAAATAATCTGTAAGCAAAGTAAGGTCTCATCAAACCCCCTCCTGCTGTCAGAGGACCCCACTGACTCCCTACATCATTGTATTTTTCTCACGGAACGATGGCATCTCACTGCTCCAAGGCATCACCACAAAAGTCTTTAGACTGAAAATCACCCAAGCAGAACCGGAGACTTTGAAGTGCCTGGAAAACTGAACAACTTTGTGGCCTCATACTTACAGCCCATTTATAATTTTAAAAAGGGATGTTTGGGGAAAAAGAGTAACCAAATTTAGAGAGCACAGGCAGAGACTGTAGCAGTGAGGAAAAGACAAAAGGCAGAGATGGAGGCAGCAGAGATGAGGATGTTGAGGTTCTCTTTAGGAGTGACAAGGATGGACAGGATTAGGAAAGAGCACATCAGAGGGACAGCTCAGGTCGGCTGTTTTGGGGACAAGGTCAGAGAGGCCAGACTGAGATGGTTTGGACATGTGCAGAGGAGGGACAGTGGTATTGGTAGAAGGATGTTGGAGATGGAGCTGCCAGGCAAGAGGTCAAGAGGAAGGCCAAAAAGGAGATATAGGGATGTGCTAAAAGAGGACATGAAGTTAATTGGGGCGAGAATGGAGGATGCTAAGGATAGAGTTGGGTGGAGGCAGTTGATTCGCTGTGGCAACCCCTAACAGGAACAGCCGAAAGAAGAAGAAGGTATTCCTCGAGTTATGAATATAATGGAGCCTGCCCATTCCACTTGAGGATTTGTGGGAGTGAATCTTGTACCTTGAATGGGATCACTGCCTTTTGCCCACGCATTTGCTAATCAAATGCGCAGTTTGTTAAGTGCACATAAAGTATTTCAGGGTGGGGAAGGCCATGGGGGCAGAAGTGATGGAATAGGCCAGGGGTGGGCAATTATGGCTCCCTCATGACTCGTGGACTTCAACTCCCAGAATTCCTGAGCCAGCTTGGCTGGCT
>JAEANM010027386.1:0-10553 GCA_017656035.1 Myanophis thanlyinensis | reverse complement strand
GAATAGAATAGAATAGAATAGAATAGAATCCATCGGGGCCTTTGGGGTCATCATGTCTGTGGGGATTTTCAGTCACCCAGGTCATAGTTGTCTCAAAAAGGCTTTTTCAAAAGGAAACTGGACTGTTTTTTTTTTCCCTTGAGGAAGAACAAAATATTTCAATTCTCATCCAAGAAACTTCATCAGTTGTGATGGGAGGGGGAGAGGGATGGTGGGGGGAGGGGAAATGGACGGTTCTTTGCAGTCCTCTGGTCCATTATCACTCTCTGTGGGGGCATAGTAATCTGTGTATCTGAAGTAGTGGGGAGGTTGTGTCAATGCTGTCAAATGTGTGTTATTTTGAAGAAATTTCAGCTTGCTATAGATACTTGATAGAGATACAACTTGATAGAGATGTATAGGGTTTCCTGCTTAAACAGGGGGATGGACTAGAAGACCTCCAAGGTCCCTTCCAACCCTGTTACTCTGTTCCCCTTGTGTAGAAATGGCTAGACCGTAGGACTACTGGCCTCTAAGAGCCACTCTGAAGCTCATTGGAGTATCTTTATGGACTCTTTTTCCAGAAGTGTCTCTTTTGCTCCTCTGATATGGACCTGCCGGTGGCAACCACTGAAGATGAGATGATCCAAATGGTATCCTACACACCCATCCAGGATTCCAGCATCCTTGTGACAGATGAACCTGAAGAGGTGAACACATAAACCAGGGAGGAGAATTCTTGCATACTTTCTCACATAAAGTTAGGAGAGTCAGAGAGTCAGAGAGAGAGAGAGAGAGAAAGAAAAAGAGAAAGAAAATTGCTTGTTTTCTATTTCAGATAGAAGCTGAAGCCCCAAGGCATTGATTAAACAGCATCAACTTATTTTCTACCTGATATATATATATATATTCTTTTTATCAGGTTTCTGGCAGGCCCACCAAAAATCGTAGGCTCTGTAACATCAAGGTAAGTTTTCCCTCACTAAGTGCCTGTAGAAGTGGAATTCTCTCTGTCCCCAAGAAGGTGCGTTCTCAGTTTGATGGCCTGGGAAGGAATGAAGGACTGTATTCCAGGAGGAGGTTCTGACATTTGGGTTGTGGTTGCAGTCTGCAGAATTCAAAAAGAGTGCCTGAGGAGTTGTAGACATTAATGGGTAAAAGAGGTGGGATTTGAAACGGAAGGAGCCCCGTCCCTTCAATGTTTGCAAAAACCACAACTGCTGGAAGATTATATTTTCCTGCAACATTTGTCTCATTAAAAAGGCAGCACCATAAACATTTTTTGCAAATATTCCTTTGCAAAAGGCTGTAAACTCAGCAAGAATGTAATGCTGAGGACTGGGAAACGTGTCCCTTTTTGTGACCCAAACAGCGCAATATTCCTTTGCTTAATCTAGACATGTCCTGTGACTCAGTGAGGCTGGGGTGAACAACGGTTGAAATCGCCTGGCAGAGATCTAGTTAAGACAGTGACCGCCATAGCAACTACAGTGATCTAAGTGCATTATTCCCACGGGATTTCATCAGTTCATTTCTATCCTGCTTCCAAAATAATCTATGGCAGAACCAAAAACAGTTGTCTGGCCACAGGCTGGTTGGGCTAAGCAATGGGAATTAGTTTCCTCCTCTATTTGGAGTGAAAACAATGGGAAACCGTTTTTTTTTTTTCAGTGATATCATTCTTGTCAAATGAAGGGAAATCCTGTGGTTTTGTCATGCCTGCTTGCCCAGTATTGTGAATTAAAGAACATACAACACAAACAAGCTGTGTGTGTGTGTGTGTGTGTGTGTGGAATCTGTGTCTCCAGATGAGCATTAAAAAGCCTTGTAGTGCATTTGACTCTATTAAGTCTGGCCTACATACAGAATCCTCTGGCTGCAAGAAGTGGTAAGGAAGCAATTTTCCCTTGCCAAGCCCAGGGCCAAAACACAGTGGATCCCTTTCAGTGGTGGAATTCAATTTTTTTACTCCCGGTTCTGTGGTTTTGTCTTGGTGGGTGTGGGTGGGGGTGTGTCATGTGACTGGGTGGGCAGTTTCTGTAAGCAGGGCAATAAAGATTAGGCTAGAAACAACCCCAGGATGTTTCTTTCCTGCCTTCCTTACAGGATTAACCCTGGAAAGTGGGAAAAAAGCAAAAGGAGATTACTTCTAACAACCGGTTCTCTGAACTGCTTAGAAAATTTACTGCCATTTCTGGTGAACCTGTTCAAACAGGCTGAATTTCACCTCTGATTCCTTTCCCTTCTCTCTTCAGTGTTATATTGATGGTCCCTATGGCACATCCACGCGCCGAATCTTCTCTTCAGAGCATGCGGTGTTGATTGCAGCAGGAATTGGTATCACCCCTTTTGCCTCCATTTTACAAAGCATCATGTTCAGGTTGGTCTGCAAGAGATTAGGTCCAAGCTCTAGCACAGGGGTCTCCAATCTTGGCAACTTGAAGACTTGTGGACTTTAACTCCCATAATTCCTCAGCCAGCAAAGCTTGAAGTCCACAAGTCTTCAAGTGGCCAAGATTGGAGACCCCTGCTCTAGCAAAATACTGTACTAGGGTGTCTGTGGAGATTTGCCGTCATCCAGGTCCTGGTTTCCCAAAAGTGCTTTTTCAAAAGGCAGCTGGACTTATTTGTTTCCCTAAAACAAAGGGTAAAAAACAAAGTCCACTTGCCTTTTGGAAAAGCACTTTTGGGGCTGTTCTTGGATGTTGTTTTCTGTTTTGGTTGACTTTTTTTTACTGAAAACTTGCATGCTGCTTTTCCAAATATGCTTCATATAAATTTAAAAACAGGAGCACTTTTAAATGAGTGGAATCAAATTTTGAGACTAGTGAGTAAACAGGCATTTAATGGCAGTTGAACAAAAACATAATGAAAGCATTTATTAACAGAGTAAGAGAGTCATTCTGCCTATTCTGCCTTCTTCCTTGTGGCAGCCCCTCAAATATTGGAATGTTGCTATCGCATCACCCCTAGCCCTTCTCTGCACTAGACTGGATATACCAAAATCCATATACCTGCACCATTCTTCATATGTTTTGGCCCATGATTCCCTAATCATCTTTGTTGCTCTTTTCTGCACCCTTTCCAGACTCTCAGCATGTTTTTTTATATCTTGCGGTAACCAAAACTGGATACTGTATTCCAAGTGTGGTCTTACCAAGGCTTTAGAAAGCAGTACTAACACTTTAGGTCAGGGCAGTGGTGGAATTCAATTTTTTTACTGCTGGTTCTGCGTGGCTTGGTGGGCGTGGCTGAGGGGGTCATGTGACTGGGTGGGCAGGGCAATAAAGATGAGGCTAGATTAGAAACGACCCCAGGATCTTTCTTTCCTGCCTTCCTTACAGGATTAACCCTGTAAAGTGGAAAAAAACAAACAAAAGGAGATTTCTTCTAACTACTTGTTCTCTGAACTGCTTAGAAAATTTACTACCGGTTCTAGCGAACCTGATTTAAGCAGCTGAATTTCATCTCTGGGTCAGGGGTGTGAAACTCAAAGTCCGTAGGCTGGATGCAGCCATGGGGTGCTTAGATTGGCCCGCGAGGCCGTCTCAGAAACAGCAACGGGCCCTCAGTGCCAGCAAAAACAGAGCTCCTTTTTCGCGGGCAGAGGGTTGCGGGAGGCCATCGCAGGTGAACTCAGGAGCCCATTTTCGCTGGCAGAGCATTCGAGCTACCACAGGCACCCTGGACATGAGTGATGTTGAGCTGGCCATGCCCACTGCCCAGCCCAGTCCCCCAAGGTCAAACACAACCCTGATGTGGTCCTCAATGAAATCAAGCTTGCCAGCCCTTCTTTAGGTGATCTTGATTCAATCACTTTGTTAACGCAACCTTGGATTTCATTGGCTTTTTTGGCATCTGCAGCACAACTGCGGGCTTGTATTTAAGTGATTGCCATTTGGTCTCCAAGATTCTTCTCACAGTTACTGCTGTTGAGCCAAATTTCACCTATCCTGTATCTGTGCATTTGGTTTATTTTCTTTCTTTCTTTCTTTCTTTCTGACTCTACTCATTTCTCTTCCCAGGCATCGTATGCAAAAACAAGCCTCCTGCAGCCACAGTAATTCTTTGGATGAGAATATGAAACTTCAGAAGGTGAGATGCCTGGCGATAGTTTGGAATTCCCTCAAAAATAGTATTCTTCATTTCTAAAACCCTTGAAGCCATTGTACCTTTCAGAACATCCTTACTGGAATCCTAACCTCACTGTCGGAAGCCCCGGATCCTTTCCAGATGAGGGGGCTTTCAGGATAACCGCTGAATCTAGAAAATCCTCTGATGAATGGACTTTTTGGTGCCCCTGGAAGATCTTCCTACTCTTCCCTGACTTCTGACGTTTTTCAGCTGCAGTGCAGCGATTCTCTAAACACTTCATCTCCATTCACAAGTGGCTGCTCTAATAGTTTAAATGGATTGTAACAGCTGTTTCGTTTTTTAAATACTGTTCGAAAGCTGGCGTAGGAAAAGATATTTTGAAAGGTGCAGCAGCATTTATATTTGTAAATAAATAAAATGATAGCAACACCCCCCCCCCATTGGGATGGCAGCTTGGTTCTTAAGCAAACCGGTTGCTAAGTGAAACGGCTAACAATCTCCCTTCAGCTTTCCTTGACTGCACAGACCTGTGAAGGTTATGAAGGAAAGGGTTGCAAATAAAGTTACCATCGTAAGTGCCATCGGGCGCTAGAATAAGGCAGTCGCTATACAGGGACTCCCTCTTCTTTCTCTTCTGCAGGTAGACTTCGTGTGGGTCAACCGAGAGCAGAAATCCTTTGAGTGGTTCGTCAGCCTGCTGATCCAACTGGAAGCCATGCAAGGCAGAGCAGAGCCATCGGGTGGGTGCTGCTTCCCCCTCCCTCTTTGTTCGCCCCCATCCCAAACTGGGCCCTTTGCGTTTTAGGCGGGAATGGCTTCTGCAGCTTTGAGACCAGTGACAAAATCCAGACAGCAACAGTTTTATTCCCGGTTTTTGTTCCCAGAGTAGCCCCGATGCAGGCTCAGGAGTGGAATACCCTCCTCTTCCCTTTAGGCAAGACTTCCATTTTGGAACTTTATGAGGAATACCAAACAAGGGGGACGAGGGGCAGACACCCCTTCTCTCCGTGTAGTCATTCTTCTTTTTTTTTTTATAAAATTTTATTGGATTTTCCAAAACAAACAAACAAAAAACAAACAAAAAACAAACAACATGTCTTTTTTTTTTTTGAGAACAGCAAGATCCCAAATTATCACTTCTCCATACAGAAATAAGCCCAATCACATATTCATCTTTATGTTCTATTCCATATAACATTGTCTCAATATTTTATGTAGTTATTCTTCTCATCCTTGGTACATAGGTGCTTTTTGCAAGTGCATGCTTGTGCTCACACACACACACACACCGAGCTTTTCTACATGAATGGAAACCTTGCTCCAACCAGTTCTACCCATTAGGTAAATCAGTTCTGTTCTATAGGCAGTCTGGTTGGTGCATCTTCTCATCAATGCTGAAGACAGAGGTTCAGGAAAGGGGGCTGTGATAGGGTCTGCTAAATCCACCTGGTTTTCCAATTCCCAGCCCGTTTCCTGGAGATGCATTTGTACATGACCTCAGCACTTAACAAGAGTGACATGAAGGCTGTGGGCCTGCAGATGGCCCTGGATCTACTTGCAAAAAAAGAAAAGAAAGACTCAATCACAGGCCTCAGGACGAGAACAAAGCCTGGGAGGCCAGACTGGAAACAGGTGGGTTTTTCCTCCAAACCACACCTAAGGACCTGTAGTAGCCATGTCGTAGCTCAGTCCAGGTTCAAAGTTAGTATCTCACCTTAGATAAATTCTTTCCTGCAGAGTTGGTTTTATGGCCAGGCATCCCTCTCTGGAGGTCTGAACAAAAGCTTTTAATGACAAGCAACACTGGGACAAGACAAGAGAAAGTCTTCCAAACCAAGAAGCAACAAGAAGCATCTTTTATACCCTTAAGCAAGCAGTAAGAAAGATTAATGTACCAATTGGCAAGACAGTGATAGCTTACACATCTGGCACTGGGTCCTACCTATCCATAGTCCAAGAAGAGGGACAGGTCAATTCTAGCTTCAGATGGAGCTGCTTAAGCTACCTGGATTTTTTTTCTCCCTCGGACACAAGGCGCCATGAGAAGGAGGGGCACATCCTGGACCGTTGGAGAGCTAAAACCTATCCTGAATCTTATGGCGCTGCACTACTCTCCTCTTGCAAGCAGACCTCTGGTCGCATCAGTCAAGGGGATGGCAACTCCTGTGGGCCTTCAGATCTCAGCATTCCTTCCTGGGGGTGGGGGGCAGGTGGGTCAGGGGTTGCAGCAGTTCACTCTTTAGGAATTGCTTCAATCCAACGAATCACACCAAGCTTGCTCCTGAATTTGCCAACCTCTCCAAATGTATTAGGCCCTATTTGTGTACTCTTTACATCAGGTGGCATCTTGAATGTCTTCCTCCTTTGCTATTGCCAGAGCTGAAGGCTATCCTTTTAGGGCAGTAGCCATATTTCAAGCACGAGGACATACTTTGGATATCCCCTCTCAAAATGATGTTGTGATAAGCAATTGTAGCCTTAACACAAGCAAAGGGACACAGAAGACTCTATGATATCCTGACCCAGGTTTTTCAGCTTACATACGGGAGCTGGGTAATGTTCTATATAGTCATAAAACTAACATGGGGCAACCATAACGGGGCATCGGTAGAGTTCCCAGTATCACTTTGTGCCCTTGAGTGGCCACCTGGAGTTTTTCAGCCCAGCTATATAAGGCTGACAGGCCAATCTTACAAAAATGCCAACACTCAAAAGAAGTCCCCTCCGGGTGCTTTGGGGGCTTCTTTTCCATATATGAAATCTCTGGCACATATTTTTGAACCATATAAACGTTGTCTCAAGAAAGGAAGATTGTAGGTCAAGAACACTGGTAATCTAACTTACGGATCTTCTTTTACTATACATTCAGTTCATAAAGACTATGGAAGATTTCTGACACCCACATATATCTGCTAGATAAGGTCATGGAGAACGAACAGAGTGTCCTCGGTGGAGGGCATTCTCTTCTGCTCATCGGGTGCATCCGGTCAGCCAAGTCAGATCTTGGACTGAGGATCAACAATCTGAAGCTTTAAGCAGGAAAGCAAAGTTTTATGTGTTCAGGTGGAGTTGCTTTCCCAAGATAGTTCGATGGAGATAAAAATCCCAGGCACAAGCATCAGGAACCTGAGAATTAAAACAGCTGGCTGGAGGATTTTACAGAGGGTCTTCCTGCGAAAAGGAGGAGACAGCCATTTAGATAGGCAGGCTTAGAAGTCCATTGGACCGCTAGAGAGCAAGGTGCCAATTGCTATCAAAAGGAAGGCAGAGAGAGACCCTGCATTTCAGCTGCTGATGGCTTTTTCTCTCTTTCTCTCAGCTCTTTCAGAAAATTGACAAAGAAGACAAAGGAAAAGTCCAGGTTTTCTTTTGTGGCTCTCCAGCTCTTGCCAAGGTTGTCAAAGCTCACTGTGAAGAGTTCACTTTTCCCTTTTTCAGGGAAAACTTCTAGCTGCCAGACGTTAGCCCTTTTTTGTTGTTGTTGTTCCTTTTGACAAACATGCTCATGTTTGTTTTTAATGAACTCAAATATTCTATTTAAAAGATAAACACTAGAAAACACTTGTGTCCCTTTATCATTATAGTAGGTTGCATAGTCTGCCAAATGTTTACACTGGATTTGGCATTTTTATCCACCTTCAAGTTCTTCCCAAGGACCTGAGACAGGCAGATGTTGTTGTTTGATGGTGTTAAATAAAATCATTATCATTTTTTATTATTATATTAGATGATGATATGATGATATGTATAAGGTTTCCACAGAGTTGGTAAGAATTTGTTTGCTTGCTTATTTAATGCAAGTTTCTTTTGTTTAACTACATCCAACATGTGGAAATAAAAGTAAATGTATAATAGTAGTAAGAAAGCCATTAAGCTTAATGCATTATGAATAATTAACAATGCAGCAAAATAAAGCATACTGCAAAGAATCTTCTCTGAGGTTCTTTCTCTAATCACTGTGAATCATGAGACAAACAATCCCTGGAAATCTTTTTTTTCCAGGTCACCATGATGTTGCTTTCATCTTGTCCCAAAGCCACAAAAGGAAGAGGTTTAAGCTGTTGCTAGGGGTACCCATGTTAGAGCTTCCCCCAACCCCCTTATTTCAACACCTTCCAAAAGCAGTTTTAAAGTAAAGGTAAAGGTAGAGGTTTCCCTGTCCATTCATGTCTAACTCTAGGACATGTTGCTCATCTCAGTTTCTTGGTTGAGGGGGCCAGCATTGCCTGTCCAAAGACATTTTCCATGTCATGTGACCAGCATGGCAATATGCCAAAGGCGCATGGAACGCTGTTAACCTCCCACTGAAGTGGCACCTTTTCATCTACTTGCATTTCTATGCTAAAGCAGCAAGAGGTGGAGCAAGTAACAGGAATTCACCCTGTCGCAGTGTCCCCCAGCACTCGGGCCTTGAACCCGGGCTGTCATCTCTCCAGCTGACAAGCTCAGTGTCTTTAACCTCTTAGCCATCGCACTCCCCTTTTTTAAGGTGTGCAAAATGTAAGCAATGTCATTAGGGATATGCATTGCTTCAGCAACAAAGTGACAAAGCCCCAGTTTTATGTTCTTTGAGGCTGCCCTTGCAAGATGTTGGACTTCAAAAGTACAGAGCTTTTCAATTAATCACCTATAAGGAAATTCAGGTAACCAGTTCTGGATAGAAAGAAAGAAGTGCTTATTGGGTGTGTCTGGCCAACATGCAGTGGTGGAATTCAAATTTTTTTGCTACCGGTTCTGTGGGCGTGGCTTGGTGGGCGTGGCTGGGGGGGCTCATGTGATTGGGTGGGCAATTTCTGCAAGCAGAGCAATAAAGATTAGAAACAACACCAGGATGTTTTTTTTCTGCCTTCCTTACAGGATTAACCCTGTAAAATGGGAAAAAAAACAAAAGGAGATTTCTTCTAACTACTGGTTCTCCGAACTGCTTAGAAAATTTACTAGCGGTTCTAGTGAACCTGCTTGAACCGGCTGAATTTCACCTCTGCCCACATGGCCATCCCCCATTCTCTCTGGCCCAGTCAGCCTCCTCCATTGCTGCAGTAATCTGGTGCTGCCTCCCTGGGAATTTGACACAGCATGGGGACACGCTCAGATGTTGAGAGCCTAGAAAGAGTGCAGAGAAGAGCTAAATGTCTATGGAGATCCTCAGTCATCCAGGATGTGGTTGTCCCAAAAGTGCTTTTTCAACAGGCAACTGGACCGTCTGGTTTTGCTTTGAAGACGTTTTGCTTCTCATCCAAGAAGCTTTTTCAGCAGAAAACAATCCCCCAGTCAAAGAACTACCAAGGAGAACACCACACACCTCCCACCAACACTGGCAGGGCAAGCTTCTGTACATAAGCAGGGGACAAATCCTGTCTCACATTAGCACTGATGATGTTACCTAATTGGGTAATGAGAAATCTGAAGGCAACACAACCAAGGTCAGAGAGCACTGAGGCTTCCACTGTTTTAGCTGTGAAAACAGGAATGGCAGTGAGTGGGGAGAAGAGTTTGTGGCTTTATTTCATTGTTTATCCTTCACACTGCTTTCCCTGAAAAGGAAAAGCCTGCAACAATATAGTAGCATTCTTGCCTACACCGTTGCAGGCTTTTCTTCTTCAGATACTCAGAAATGCTTGTCTCTCACTATTATTATTTTGCCTGCTTCAAATAGATATATACTGTATATATTTGAGCTTGGCCCCCGCCCACACTATTTCCTTAACCAGAAGAGGGCGCTCCAACATAAATGTTTGTTTAAAATTAAATTCAGACCTTCAATCTTTTTTTTTTAATTGAAGATTAAACAATCAAACATTAAGAATCAACATTAACAATTAAATTAACATTATAAAAAATGAAGACAAGGAGAGAATAAAAAGTAAAATACAAATAAATGACAAGAGATTTAGAAATCCCAGGTTTCTCATTTTCCAATATAACACGTTTATAAATAACTGATTATGTTGCTTTAACAGATTAAAAACACGAATATTGAGAACTGCAGTCATAAATCAATCATTTTCCTCCTACAATTCATTGCAGCCCTTGTCCCCTTGGAATAAATTGCAAAGATGTCTATATATTTCAACAAGGTTTCCTATGTTTATACCTCTATGGTTTTAGCTCTCTTAGATGTGACAGTTAATTTCTGTATTGTTGTAACCAATGGAAAATCATTAAGCAAATCCAGCCTAGAAGTCAGGAGGCATTTCCTGACTGTGAGAACAATTAACCAATGGAGCGACTTCCCTCCAGAAGTTGTGAGTGCTCCAACATGAAGGCTTTTGAGAACAGATTGGATAACCATCTGTCAGAAATGGTGTAGGATCTCATGCTTGAGCAAGGGGGTGGACTAGGAGACCTCCAAGATACCTTCCAACCCCATTATTCTATGTATGTGCATTTTGTCAGTGGGGAATGTTTTATTTCGAGAAATAACGGCAAACGCAAGGTTGCTCTAGTGAAATCAGCTCTTTTTATTTGCAGGATCAGTC
>JAEANM010027385.1:0-10554 GCA_017656035.1 Myanophis thanlyinensis | reverse complement strand
TCTTCTGGTCAGGAAGTTGGAGATCCACTGACATAATGATGGGCTGATTCCCAGGTATTCCAGCTTGACAATGAGTTTGGGGTTAATTGTGTTAAATGCAGAGCTGTAATCTACAAAGAGCATCTTGACATAGTTCCCTTTTCTGGTGTCTAGATGGATAATCATATTGTTATTATAACCAAATAAAATAAAAGTATTTTAGCCTTGATTTTAGCCTTTTCCATGATTTCCTGGGAAACAATGACTGGATGAAAAGTATCCAGTTTGGGCTTAACGATGATCTCTTGAAGACAGTATAGATAACTGCATCCTTCACAATAGGAGACACTATTGTAGACTCAAACATGTAGACCTTGCCTGGAGGGCCTAACTAACCAGGAAAGACAAGGATGAAGACACAAATGACTAAACTCATAGCTCCAAGGATCTTGTGTGTAAGGCCTAACAGATTTAAACTGGACCTATAACTGGGCAATACCATACTACAGTCACCTCAAGTTGGACTCTCGCATCACATAATCTAGTGTATATACTATATACATACATAGTTTTTTGCTATTTGCTGCCTGAAACCATTTATTGGTGTAAGTATGGTGTTGTCTTCATCTATAGAAATTTTCTGGGTGACAGTGGTATCTAGTTAGTCATTCTTTCCCAGACTAATCCCATTCTATAGTCACTGTTGTAGGAAGAATGGAATAAAGGAATACTGTGTTTGCTTCTTTCTATTATATAAGCAAACTAATTTTAAATGTGCACCTAGCATGCAAAAAATAATTTGAGGCTCAATTCCCAAATTCTCCTGGCAAGGTTCTGAAATTTGGGATTGTTTCACATGCACAATCTGTCAGTGAGCCCTTTGAATAATCACCTCATGTACTAGTCATCATCAACAAAACAACATGGTATTTACTTGCCTTCAATGCCCACTTGCTCAGACATTAAATGTGTAATCTGAATACTGTGATGCTGTAAGCATTAGACAGTAATGCTCATCTCTCTGAAAGTTGGGTTTACATGCTATTTAAATGCAATTGCATCATTCTTCAATTCATGTTGACTATTTCCCATCTAGTCTTGGACTTCTGTCAATACTTGATATGTTGCATATGTATGTAAAGTGTAAGTTATCTTATACAGAATCATATCACTGCTTCATTTTAGGATTATGCAGAACCTTGTATCTAATTCCAAAAATTAATTAAGCATGCACTAAAATACAGTCTGGATTTGAATTTACAATGTCATTCAAAGAGACAAATTAGTTCCCTTTGAATATCTAAACTTCTATTCTTGGAACTGTGCTGTTACTGTCTGCAGTTGCCATATGCTGCATTCACACTCATGCATCTATCATAGAACATTTTGGAATCAGAGAAAAGTACTAGTTCATCCCTCCTGATTAGTCTGTTTTGATTAGCAGCAAATTTGCAGCAAGTTTTTCTCTTAGTCTTTGATTCATAACCTTTTCAGTGGATTCTATGAATTGGCATTGGACTCTTTTGTGTAGAGGCATATGCTCCTTCTCACTTTCAGTGAAATATAGCATGTTACCTGGCAGCTGAGCAGCAGTATTTGGTAGAACCTGACAGAGTGGAGCCAACACCTCATTGTAATTTGGCAGCCATGTTGCTACAGGCTTCCCACATTTGATTTGGAAGATATTATATATACTAATACTTTTTTGGTTAGTTAAGGCAGCTAAATCATTCCAAAGATATACACAGACACAGACATAGACACAGACACACATAACACAGACAAGAACTGATGTCAAAGTTCAAGTCTGATATTTAAAAGTCAAGTTTTGAGTTCAAATATCAGTATCTAAATATGAAGTTTAATGCATTTGGAGAGTTTGGAGTTGCTTCATACCATACCTAATCTTTATGAAATTAAGGCATTAGTATCACTCAACTCAAATTCTATTATTCTATTGATCATACTGCTTGTTAAATTTCTGAACACATTTCTCTATTTCTGTTTTATATAATTACTGAAACTTCCCCTCCACTGCTCTGCCATGGGGCTCTTAAAGCTGTATCATAAACATGAGGTAGCTAGGCCAGCAAGTACTTGATGTAGTTTCTTTTGACCAAACAATGTCAATTAATATTTAAAATACAAGTTGAGTTATTTGTACATCATTTTCAATTGTTAATAAACTATTCCTCATCTAAAATGAACTTAAATAATAGATTTTTAATACTCCTTTTTCCTCAATATCTTATAGAAAGATTGAGGGAAAAATAAATACTTGTTATATAATCTCATAGATCTGTTCTGGTGGAATCTATTTCTCTCCCTGTTTGAGTACTTATTTATTATAAAAACATCTATGAATAATAAATAAATAAATGCATATATTCACTTTTGTTTGAGGGAGATGTTTGAATATTCAAATAATATTCTATAATTTCCACCTCTTGCACAAATATGTTTTGACATTGTACTTCTTTGAATATTGCATTTAGCTGTTGGCTAAAAATGTACTTTCAGAACTTACATATTGTGTTAGTGAAAAGTGTTAATAAAAACTGCAAATTTTGTGGCATATAGCATGAAAATACAAATTAAGAGATGCAAAATACAAGAAAAAACCCCCAATAAAATTGTACATTTTTGCATTCCTTTTAAAAAAAATGTAGAATGATGCACATATCATTTTCACTTACAGACAAGTAGCTTTGGATTATTTTCCTCAATAAATAGATAAACAAGTGTAATGTTTTTTGACCATTTAAGTAATTGGGTTTTCTTTATCTACTTTTAGGGCTTGAATGGAGAACAAATCTTGTTTTAGGTTTATGCAAAAATTTAGAAAATTCAAAAGGGCTCACAATATTTTAAGGATGATTGTATTTCATCATGGCAATTGAAATATTTCTAAACAAGAAGACATGGGTAATCTAGATACCATGCCAAGATCATCCTGACTAGCCTAGGAAAAGATAGCATTAGATAGTGGGATGGATAGTACTTCATACAAACTATATTCTATCTATCTATCTAAATGTAGTAGCAGAAACTCAGCATTTGCAGACAGCTAGATAAAGCATCATGTCAATGATTTCAATGCACTTCTGGCTTTCTCTGCCCTAGAGTGACCTGCAGAAAAAGCTGAGAGATAGTAATTACTCCTCTCATTTATGAACCAGATTTAATTGAGGATTGCATCCTGGATGATTAACTAACCATTAGCATTAAGAAGCATATATTTCACAGTGGGAAGGGGCTATCATTGCTGTTATCTTGACTTCCATCCCATGGACTCAGTATGAAAAGAAGGGAGACCAGTCCGCACATGGTAACAATTTTGTCATTTATAATGCTGTAAATTGATATGAGCTATTGATAATTTGAATATAGTGTTTCAAAACAGTATATCAATAAATATTAAATAATTTCTTCTACCTGTTTCTTTTGATTAAACTTGAACATATCCATTCATAGTTGTAAGAATCAAGAGGAATATATTTCAAATTAAAAAAGCATGCACTTTTTAAAAATGCAAATTTAATCAATGTGGACTCTAAACAGATATGTGTTTTCTTATAACTCTTCCTAGCTTTGCTAGCAAGAAATAATAGCATTTTTGTACAACCAATGCATTACTATTTGAAATTTCAGAGTTAATACAATATTGTATTGTATTGTATTGTTAATACAATAAAAGTTCACTTAAGGACACCTTTGTAAAGTTTAAAAAGAGCCTGCATTCTTATAATAAATTTTTAGAATATTATTTTTTCCATTTAACTGTGTTTTATTTTTGGGCGCTGCCTAATTGTATGAAGTCCTTGTTGTTTTCTTGGTAAGATTTTTGGAAGTGGTTTTCCATTGCCTCCTTTCTAGGGCTGAAATATCATAAGTGGTCCAAGATCACCCAGCTGGTTCTATGTCTAAAGTGGGACTAGACCTCATGGCCTTCCAGTTTCTAGCCTGATGCATTCACCACTTTACCAAATTGGCTCTCTAATCAGAATATAACCTCTGTACAATTTAATCACTTTTATTCTTTAATTTTGAAATCTTCAAATAATTCTAAACTTAGAGGGGGTAGAACATGGCATCAATATTAATATTAAAAAAAATTGAATGATAGTAATATAAATTCAGCTACAACAGGTTATAACCACAGCTACTATACATAGATCATTTTTAATACAGAGTTTGAACTCTAAGGTCTATTTTGTATAGATTTCTTTTTTAATTTCTTCTTTGTACATTGTTTCTGTTCATACTTGGAAGATTATATCAACCATAAAATGAATCAATAGACTGATAGATCTATGAAAGAATAAAATCAAAGGAGCAACTAAAATATATTCTGACTGGCCTTTTGTGTCATGTTGAGAATTCAAAGCAATTTTACCTAAGGCAAACCAAAATAGTTCTTTGACTTCTGGAAAATATTAAAAGAATTGTCTTGAGAAACTCAAAACAGAGAAGACAGCTATGGTGATTTCCAACTATATTCTTCAGCTGTTGTATATTTCTTATTATAATCAGTGTTATGCCTTGCTTCATTTTTGCCATAAATACAAACATGTGTTATGAATAGCAATTACATCACTGATCTTCATATAATCACACTGTACATGAGGGAACTAATGAGTATTTGCTCAGTGAGTTACAAGGTGCATGATAATTTGTATTTAACATTGTGGAAGAAAGCTTATAAATCTACAATAAATTACAACAGAGCCAACAAATTAGAGACAAGTGATTACCTTTGCATCAAATTTTGCTTAACAGAAGGCCACTATCTACTCCCTTCCATTTTTGTGGTCTTTGAAGCTACCCACGACTGCTTCACTGACATTAGGTTTCTCTTTTTTTCCACAACAGATCTACATAGGTATGTTAAGCTTCCACTAAGTTTAATGAATTTAGTTAATCAAATCAAGTCCACTGAATCACAAAGCAACTCTCTTGTGCTAAAAAGGCAACCCAAAGTCAGTCAATTCCTATTCACACATTTTTTATTCTCTATTCTTGTTATACTTTTAACATTTTTCAATGGGGCTTTATTGTAATTAGATAATTGGCTTTGACTTCACATTAATCAAATTATTAAAAAAATATCTTTCTTCTCCCCTTACAAAATATTTGCAAAACAGACAAGCACTACAGAGGGTGATACGCTCAGCTGAGCACATCATCCGCACCAAACTCCCCGAGCTGCACTCCATCTACAACAAATGCTGTTGAACCAAAGCTAAGAAGATAGTGATGGACCCCAGCCACTCCAACAACAGTCTGTTCACCACAATGCGGTCAGAAAAGCATTTTCACTCTCTGAAGGCAAACATAGAAAGAATGAGAAAAAGCTTCTTTCCACAGGCAATATGGACATTAAACCAGGAACCACAAGCACACTCAGGACTGCAACAGGAACCATGACTGCATCTAACTCCCACCTTCCCAACTATCCCTATTTCTCACCCCCACCCTCCCATTTTGCCTTAACTTACTCGCGGTCACAGGTGGTCGCATAAGCATTTCACTGCATATCGTACCATGTATGATTGTGTATGTGACCAAAAAATTTGAATTTGAATTTGAATATATGAGTGCAGTTTGTAGTATATGCCAGTTATTTGGTGCCTTTCCCTTTTCTGATTTAACAGTAAATGCTGAAAAGCAGTCTTTGGAACAGTGTGTGAATATATATGGTACTTACTGTTGCATCTAGTCAGTTAAACAATAAACACATTAAATAATTCAGAAAATAACTTAATGCTAAGGATGGAGAAAAACATTTTGTTTGTTATATGATGCAAATGAACTAATTCACATTTCTCAAATAAATAGGTGAACTAGAACTGGAACTATTGAAGTGGAACATATTGATCTTTTCAGTTTTACATGTCTCTGCCTTTCACAATGCAGTTTCCTGCTTAAACAATGTGTGAAAAATGTGCATTAGAGAAAGAAGGTATTTTGCTTTCAAAAGAAAAGTTTGTATATTAAAGGAAAGTGCATACTGAAAAGCATATAAATTTTCATCTGCACCAAAGTGCTTATGTGTGAGTGTGAGTATGGAATTAACTTATGTCTGGACAAAAACTCAAACTGTTAATAAAAAGAACATTATACCGACCCTATTTGCTACATTTACCAACCAAGATTTCTATTTATTTTTGTAGTCTTTTATCTTGGGAATATATTAAAATGTAAGAACTTCAGAAACTCTGTTAACTAAAAACTGAGACAAACTGCAGTGGCTCAACTACAGAATTAAGTTCAAGTTAAAATTAAATTAAGTTGGAGTGGAATGCATTTCTAACTTCTAGAACAAAAAAAGACAGAGAAAAATGTCTGCTATTGATATTGCACAGATCATTTTCTTCAAGCACTCATTTGGATTTTACATGCTGAAAAGAAAGAAAATAAAACAGCAATAAAGATGATTAGGTAGCTAGACACTAAAACATATGAAGAATGGTGTCAGGAACTGGGTATGGTTAGTCTTGTGAAAAGAAGGAGTACGGGTGATATGATAGCAGTATTTCAACATTTGAGGGTCTGCCGGAAAGAAGAGGGGTCAACCTATTTTCCAAGACACCAAAAGGCAAGATAAGAAACAATTAATGGAAGCTAGTCAAAGAGAGAGGCAATTTAGAATTAAGGAGAAATTTCCTGCCAGTTAGAAAAAATAATCAGTGGAACAACTTGACTTCAGAAATCGTGGGTGGGTCATCACTGGAGGGTTTTAAGAAGAGACTGTAAAGCCACTTGTCTAAATAAGGCCTTCTGCTTGAGCTCCAAGATCTCTTCCAACCTGGTTATTCTGTTATTCTGAAAATGCTCTCTTTAGCGATAGTTGCTTAACTTTTCCTAAATTTTGATTAGGAGAAAAATCTAAATTAAAACAACAGTAATAAACAGTTTTTTTTTTAAATCACCAATGCAGTTCTTTCTACCTGAATATATTCCTTTTTTCTTTAAGTATTCACATTCAGTTTAATGGAAAATGAACTGTTTTTAGTTGCTTCATGTTACTTTTCTAGCATTCAAAAGAGATCCCGTAAATAAAATAGAGATCCTCAAAAAGGAAAAAGTGAGAAATATAAAGAATCAAAGTATGAATTATGGTATGTGGACATGAGCGCAAGAGAGATTTGCAAGGATGAAAAGGAGAAAGTAGGATAAAGTAAACGATGCTGGTAAACTGGATTCGGCAATATATTCCTTTCTCTTATTTTCAATCTTTACAGATAGTCCTCACCTCAACTGTAACCGGGACTGAAATTTAGTCATAAGTTGTTACAGCCGTAAGTCAAAGCACCCACATGGCTGGAAGTAGTGTTTTGTGGCAATCGTTAAGCAAATGGTTGTTAGATGAATGCCATGATTTTTAAACAAACCATTCATTTAAATAGGCATTTTTAATCAGAAACCACCAACAAATGCTAGAAATTGACCCCATTTAAAAAAAACAAAACATTGTTATGTGCTACAGAATGCCATCATGAATCATGAAGCTGACCCATCTGACATGCAGTTGTGTAACCACAGGGGAACAGCATGACCATTTACAATGGGAGGGCGTCTATTCTGGACTATTGCTGTCACTTTGAATGGTTGTAAAACAACTAGTCATGACTTGAAAACTACAATTTCTCTGTTTATTATTCATTCTGTTTTTTTGTGGTTTGCATAATGTTACCTAAAGAAAATAACATAATGACTATGTGTATGTATTGTGTTGTCTCTGTGTTTGTATTTTTAAAGGAAGATAAATTCTGGATAAGGTTCTTATGGGTATATAAGTTCTTGAAGATAAGTTCATCATGAGATAGGAGAGGAGTTAGCTTCCGTTTTTGGTCTCTTACTTTACAATACACTTTCTAGTGATTTGCGTAACTTCCTTGCCTTCCCAAACATCAATTAAATCCTAGAGTAAGATAGCATAAGGGAAATCTTCCCATTCTTTTTAATGCATTAGAAAATGCAATCAATCAAAAAGGCTTAGAGAACGTTATGGAGAAAAGGGTCAGTGCCTTTCACAACCTTGAATTAAAAACATTAAAAGTAACTGAAACTGAATGCGAAAGCAATGTAAACATAAAGCAGGAAAAGAGAAATGGACTTGATTTATTTGATTCTGTCTTTCTGTTCTCATAGAAAGCCAAGACTCTCTGCAACATTTGCAACAGCTCAAACCAAATTTAGCAATATGTTTACTAGGTTTTATAAACTGATACTAGTGCATCAAGATCACGTGAAGTATTAGTATCACTTTATAACACCCTACTAAGACCACAGCTGGAATACTGCAACCAATTTACCACCACACTACAAAAAAAAAGATGTTGAGACTGTGCAAAAAAAAGTGCAAAGAAGAGCAGCTAAGTTGATCAAAGGCCTAGAGACTAAAAGATATGAAGAACGGCTACAGGATTTGGGTTTGGCTAGTTTAAAGAAAAAAAGAATTAGGGGTAACATGATATCAGTATTCCAGTATTGAGGGAATACCACAAAGAAGCGCAGGACAAAAAACAATGGTTGGAAACTAATCAAAGAGAGAAGCAACCTGGAATTAAGGAGGAACTTCCTGACAGTGAAGACAATTAACCATGAACAGGTTGTCATGGGAGCTCCATCACTGGCTATTTTAAAGAAGAGACTAGACAGCCACTTATCTAAAATGGTATAGATTTTCCTGCTTGAGCAGGGGGCTGGACTAGAAGACCACTAGGATCCCTTCTATTCTATTCTATTCTATTCTATTCTATTCTTTGTCATTTAGTATTTCTTTTGGTTATCATCAACCATATTTGTTACCTCATCCATAGTTATTCTATTACCAATAGCAAATTCTCAATATTTAACGCTGAGACTTGATGGTGAAACAAATAAAAAATTTAAAGGCATTCTTTGCAAGTGAGAGCTATATGACTTTGTAGAAAGGTGTGAAAAATATGTAATGTAAGTATATAGAACCTCAGTGAACAGCTGTAGTCTTGGCAAAGCTATATTGCAAAGCTAATTGATTTCAGCAAAACAATAGAACTGAGACCTACAATCCACCATTGCAATCAAAACCTATTTTAATAATTTTATTGTTCTTTTTCTCGTTTGCTGAAATATACGGTAATTTTATGACATGAATAATACTGTGAAGATTGATGTGCTTAGTTCATAATTCACTCGTCTAGAATATACATCTATCTACTATGAATGATTTTTTTAAATGTTCTCTGTGTATGTATGTATGCATGTATTTCCCAACTGTCCTGTAAAGAGCTCAAGGAAAGATCTCTTTTTATCTTCACAAGAAAACAAAAAAAGCCAGGCAAAGAGATAATGATGCTTACAGGAATTTGGTCCAACATTGTACTACTGTACACTATCATAGGTTTTATATTGATACATTATTCTGCAGATTCATGATTTTCCAGGGCTTTATGTACATTTGTGGCTTATTATTGGAACACATACAATATATATATTAACATACACTTGTACACCTATGTTGTTGACCCCACAGTATTTTTTAAAAAAAGACAGTGATGGTCAGCTCACCAGCCACAACAAAAGAAAACGGTGGGCTTGGAATTCATGAGGATTTGGGTCTCAGAAGAAGAAATCTTATATTTTTTTTCTGGAAATAATGTATTTTAGTCATAGTTGACTGCATCCACTATGTCTATTTTGTGAATAAAGCAACTTCTCTCTACAGAAGGCATTTTATGAACAAACAAACTCTTAACATTCCAACTCTAGCCCTAGGTTAAAAAGCTGTCCATAGCTAGAGTTAAATATGTTTAATTATTGTAAAAGCAATTTAACTGTTTAAATAGCTGCATTATTGTTTGACTTATATTTCATAAGAATATTTGCTGTTTCTGAAATCTCTAAAATGCAGGCATTGCTGTTCAGCTACAATTCCTGGTTCTGGCTGACCTTTCATCTTATTAAACTAATCCATTTTGGGCAAGCTTTAGTGATCAAAATGTGGCAGAAAATAAATAGACCATTGATCGAAAAAAGAGTGGGCTGGCTTATTTCCTCCAGGAGATTGTCCACTTCTTTCCCTTCTCCCCTTTTGCATGGGGATATGCTGAGGTTCTTGGACATTTTGCTTGGGTTTTTGAACATTTTAAGAAGTTGACTTTTGTAATCCCATGAGTGGTTTAGTTTTAAGATAAAGTTACTGTTGAAGAGAAGCCTGGCATGAAAAGATTGGTGCATTTTTGCTAGAAAGCTTCATAATTATAATTTATCACCTTGGATATGGCCATTGATTTCAAGCTAAGAATTCTAACTTGCTATTATTATTAGTCCATAGACTGGAAATGTGTTATGTTCATCCTGAGGAGTCAAGAAGCAATCTGACAGAAGCAAAGTTGAAAGCAAAATCAACAAGTTCAAAGCAAACTCTTTGTTCAAAATCTTTAGATGAAGAAGGGTTTATTATTTGAGCGGTCTGGATTATTTTAAACCATGCATGTTTTACCTCATGCTTGAAAAAAATACCATATGTCATGATTTTAACTAAATTATACAATTCAGATCTTGAGTTTAATTTAATTTAATTTAATT
>JAEANM010027383.1:0-10554 GCA_017656035.1 Myanophis thanlyinensis | reverse complement strand
TGCGCTGGTGGTATTTATGCGTCCAGTCCGTGCAAGGTTGATGCAGTGGCCATCTTCGCCCCAGGTCTCTACCAGTCCTTTTTTTTCTTCGCCCCAGGTCTCTACCAGTCAATTTTCCCCAGCAGCACAGAAGGGTAAAGATCACTATGGTGGGAAGCACTAAGGAATCTGTGCTGGGGCAGGGAAAGAAAGGAAGGTGACAAAATAGGGGAAGGGTTTGTTCTGTTCTCTCTCAATAACACAATAAACAGCAACAGATGTTATTGCTCAAACTTTCACGTGAGTGCAGTGACTCTCCATATTTTCTCCAGTCTCCAACAGAGGATCTTCACAATATGGGAAATGTCTCACAGACAATATATTGTCATATATTCAGTGGCTATATGAAGGGAAAGTTTGTACTTGTACTATATGATAGTCAATTGATGGCCAAGATTCTTTCTTTATGTGATTGAGCCCTTCATGTAAGGCTCTTTCACCTTCATGTACGGCTCTTTCACCTTACCCTTACAATCAAGGAGATGGCTGTAGTGGAATAGTTCCATGATTTCCTCATACATATTTTCATTGGATATGGAAAATCATGTGATTATCCCAGCTATTTTTTGCATTCTTTTTTGTTTTGAAAAGTACACAAAATTGAAATATTTTATTCTAAGATTCTGTGTGTCATCTTTTGTTCTTGAACCCGTTCAAAAAAATGTGACAAGGATTTGTTTGAAAGTCAACTTGCTACACCATAGAATAGGCCAGACATAATAGCACTAAAACACTTTTAAAAAAATTCTCCATGAATTTTCATGATTTGGAATTCACTTGATTTTGGAGGATGTGCTTGACTAGATATAAAAGCTGCTGATTTTTGTTCTGGCTAGTCATTCTGCTATTTGTCTACTACCAATATACAGTAGGTATTACCTGAATCATCAAAAGAGATATTGAGGTCCATATAAGAAGCAATTCTAGTCTCCTTTTTTGTAATATATTCTTTTCTCATTAGTGGTGTTGGATGACAGCAAACGACTAGCAAAAAGAAAACTGATTGAGGAAAATCGGGAGAAAAGACGTCGAGAAGAATTACAGAAAACAATAGGAGTGAAACCTGAACCAACTGATGAAGAATGGGAGCTTATTAAAATTGTTACAGAAGCACATGTGGCCACAAATGCACAAGGAAGTCACTGGAAACAGAAAAGGAAATTTTTGGTATGTGCTACAACAGTTTAGAACTGCTTTTTCCCGTCCAAATGAGCTCTGTGGTGAAAATGCACATCACAGTAAATGTACTTGCTGAGCATTCACAGTATGGATTTTTGCCATTTTGATGGAAAAAAACTAAAGTCTATATTGTAGGATTATTATAGCTACAAATAAGCAAGGATCTCAAAATCCCTCCTCCAAACTGAGGAAAGCAAATTTTAGCCCATCCATTTGCATTATCCCCCCATTCACTGTATCCTTGAGCTCATGCCAGATGTAAATGCCACCCTAAACTGCCAGATTTGAATGGGTGGGAATCCATTGCCTTCTATGTCTAAACTATAGGATTGCATGTAACAATTCTGCTTAATGTTCCCTGATATACTGGTCCTCCATTCATTTGTTTAACTGTGTTTTAATTCCATCTGTACTAGTGCATCGTATTTTAAGAGACAAGTAGTAAATTAATAATATAGCATATTTATTATATGGAGAAAGAGTTTTGTTGTACCATGCAGTAATTATTTTTAAAAAGAGAATACAATAGATTATGATCACATGGTTATTCTTCACATAGTTATTGCAATAAGTAAACAAGAATCCTTAATCCTCTGATAAAACTCCATGGAAACTGCTGATGTCATTGGAACTGTCATAGCATATGGACTGTTATTTTTTATATTCTTACACCAAGTTCTAGTATTCAACTATTTTAGTTTAATAGAGACCAAATATTACAAATTATTATCCTTATCCATTTTATATTTTTTAACTTAAGAATATTTTCAAATTATAAGAGCTCCTCCTTTAAGATAAGGATTTAGTTTTGAATAATGGTAGAATAATATAAGAATCATCAGTCCTTACTTTTAAAAAATAAAACATATTGTATTACTGGAGCTTTTAAGCATTCCATAGTTTTCCCTGATAGATGTTGGAGAGAATTTTAAACCAACAGGGCAAACTTTTTTCAGTCGACGTTCCACAGTGCTTTGGGCTAGAGCAGAATAAAAAATGAGAAGAAGCAAGGTTAAAGAAAACTAAATTACATTAATTAAACATTATGATGTTATATGATTATTCCAAATTTATCTATAATTTATCCTCCTAGCATAGTAAAACCATAATTCAGTAATACCTTTAGAGTCATGAACAATCTGAGATTGTTCAAATTCTAAACTAAATGGATAGAACTAAAACAATATATAGTGGTTGTAGTCAATTTTAGGAAATCTTTGAAAAATGAAGTCTTAAGTGTTAAATTAGGAGTTATCACAATGATTTTCCTACATTAATTATATAAAAGAGGGACAATAGCAATAGATTATTTTGCTCCAAGGAGTAGAATCTTAATTATATTAAATTATGAAAAGACAGTTTCCAGTTGACTGTTACAAAATGTTTTCCAATGGTGAGAACTAATTGATTGTTGACTAATTCCTAAGACAACTGGTATGATGCACTTCCAATGGCCCCATCCATACAGCTCATTGCCCTAAATGAAGACAACCCATTATTTCCAGAGAATATATACTTACAGCAGTATAATATATCATCAGCCTACAGTGAAGGCAGTACAAATATCCTTTTTTCTTCAAATGTTTTTCTTGTTATCTCAATTCAAGATCTTCCATCTGGATAATCATAGTACGTGAAAGAGAATGCTAGAAGATGATGTAGCATGAAGCAACTATCTGCTCAGCTTCAGTTGGTCCAGCAGGTCTGCTGTGGAACTATTCAGTTCTGTCTCATTGACTGGACTGGTTTGGTTGTGAGGCACATCAGAGCTACAACTTTCACTGTCACTCTATTTTCCCTGTTGTAACTGGGTTAAACAGGGAGACATAGAGAATGGAAAGCCCTAAAATTATTGCCTCCTTAGCTAAATGAATTTAATTGGAACTATAATTGAAAATTTGTGACTGTTGCATTTCTTTGGTCTGTGAAATGAAGCATTCCCTTTCCAGTGGCTCCTGTCCTTTATTTCATCTCTTCACATAATATTCTTAAAATAGTTTACGGTTCCTAAACCAACTTCCAGAGCAAAATCTTTGCTCAAACTACGGTACATTTTTCAGCACTTATATGACTGCCAAAACCATACACATAGCAAATCTGTTTGCTGTCCTCTAGTGGTTTATCCTTCAACTCATATAATAAGGAATAGATCATTCCATCAATGGAATAAAAAGGAAGTAGGAAAAAAAATAGTGCATGGAAAACCAGCGCATGTCATTTGGAAGAGCTAATTTAGAGTAGTTGTATAAATAATTTATAAGAATTTCTTATTTTCATCTAATTGTAAAATCATACAACACAGAGAGGTATCTATCTCACACATAGACAAACATAGTAAGTATAATAATTTAATGTCAGTACTAATAGCTGTTAATAGCAAGATCAGAAAAAAAATGGATAAATCGTTTTTTGCTAGGTGACATAATTTCAGTAACCATAACAAGTAGTCCTTGCCTTTCATCCTCTTATTTAATGACCTTACAAAATTATGACAGCTCTGAAAAAAAGTGATTTATGAATGGTCCTTGCACTTACTACTAACAGTGTTTCCATAGTCCTGTGATCAAAATGCAGGCAATTTGAGCACTTGGCAGCTGACATGAATTTATGACAGCTGAGTCATCCTGGGTCACATGATCATCATTTGTGAGCTTCCTAGGAGGCTTCCAATAAGCAAAGTCAGTGGGGAATTTGGATTTACTTAATGACCATGTGATTTGCTTAAAAGCCACAGCAAAAACAGTTCTAAAATTGGGCATTGCTTACTTAATGACTGCTTTGCTTAGTGACAGAAATGCTATCCCAATTGCTGTAAATTAACTACTATGTGTAATCCATAGTACAGTTTTAACTTATAGATACTGAATGTTAACACCAGAAACTCTTATAGGAAATTTTTAATGTGCTGATACATATACTTATAGAATGCAGAATTTTTTTGGCCATAAAAATAAATTAAACAGTAGGCTCTACATCAGTGGTTAACTACTGCTAAAAAGAAAATTCTGTGTCAGATAATCAATAATGAATCAGATTCATCAATAGTATACACTATTTTTATTTTCTTTTGATTGAACCTACACCTCACATGGTTATGTATCAGTTTCTTTATTAATTTGAACCAGACAGTTATTTGAATTTGGATTCAGAGTAGATGAATTCTAAACAAAAACATATCTAGTGCTATTCAGGTGCAGAAATTATCTTTGAATTAAACTCTACTAGTAAATAAAACCTTAATCAAGAAATGAAATTGTTTGCTAATAAATATTTGAAATTTCAGAACGACTCTAAAGGGAGAAAGTAAAGTTGCACTTCTGATCAATCCTGAGATCCTATATGGAATAGGATCCCATCCAGGGCATTCAACCAAAACATCCTGTTTAAGGATATAATACTGGCTATGAATAAGTTTGAATAGTACTAGAATTATATTTATTTTAAATATAAGCTAAACATTCTAGAATACATATCCTTCCTGTGTTGCAGCAGAATACTGCAGACCCTTTTGTGCCTTTGTGTTTTGGTGCTGCAGTGTTTTGGGAAGACACCTGAAGAAATTAGAATTAACTTGTCAACAGACCTTGTCAACATTTTTTGTTTCTTCTAATTTTAACTTAGACATAGCCATAGAATTGCAAGCACTTTTCTTTCCCAAGTAATTAGAATTGATTGAGTGGTGTCAAGTCGATTTTTAGCAACTACAACTACCCAGTCCAGTCTTTCAGGTATTCAACCGGTGCATTTTAATTTAAATATCAGGATATGAATTGTACAAGTTATACAGCTTGTCCAAGAGAAAGGAAATAGAATCTTATATAACTTTGACCTGAATCTCCAAATTTAATTCCATCTCCAAAAGCAGATATCAAAACACTGAAAAGTCCTTACTGATTCCTTTCCTATCTATTTATCTTATCTGTCAGTCTATTCCAGCTGAAGAAATATCTTTGTTAGAGCTTTCAGTGAAGACTAGGAGTGCCTCTGATCAAACAACAAAAGGAATAATAATACATAAAGATGTAATAACTATATAAATTCATATATACATTATATATGATATATACATAATAAACATGAGAAATACAGTTTATGCAAGAGTTAATATGGGCTATCTTTTTAGATTTCAAGGGAAGAATATTCTTAGATGGGCTATGGTACATCCTTAGACTTAGGTTTTCATAGACAGGTTTTCAAACTGCCACATTGTTTCCATTTTTTTTTTAATTAGCAAGTAGTAATTACACTTGCAATATACTGTAGACAGATTATTACACAAATAAGCACTGGTATCTCAAAACATATATACATGGAAATAGATTTATCTTATATGGTAGCCAAGACTTAAAATCAAGCAAAATTAAGTTGCCAACATTGCACAGTTTTAAAAAGAATCCATATTTATGGTAAATAAATTACATTCTTACAATGTTTTTGTTTTCTGTTGTTAGCCAGAGGATATTGGACAAGCACCAATAGTAAATGCCCCAGAAGGTGGGAAAGTAGATTTAGAAGCTTTCAGCCAGTTTACAAAAATTATCACACCAGCAATCACAAGAGTGGTGGATTTTGCCAAAAAGTTGCCTATGTTCTGTGAGGTATGAATTCCTTTTCTACTTAATTTGTTTTGGTTTCTGGTAGCATTTTTATTGTTGATATTGTTATTGTTGATAGAATTTTGTATTATCTTATAACAGTTCAGAAAAAAAAGAAAAATTATGGTCCATGTTGTGTAAATAGGCACCCAATATAAGTGGGCTGAAATAAAGCATCCTTTGACAGCATAAATTAAACTTAGAACTTTCAATGATTTTTCAGGCAGTAATAGGAGTATTTTCCCTCCCTGCCACTATACTTACAGTAATTCATCCTTGCCCCTTTTGGAAAAAATTTGGATAGTTTAAAACATCCTTAAAGTACCTATAAATGGGCAAAACAAATTCCACCAACATCTTGAAAAATGTCATTCATTTCTTTTTCTAGTATCATCACAGTGTTGGCCTTTCAAAGACAGACATTAGTTTTGCAGGCATAAACCCATGAATTATTGTCTATCTCTGGTTTAAAGTAGCAGCATGAATTCATACAAAGGGCTAAGAACTGCATTTATGATATATGCTAGGATTGCAGAATCTTGATTTAATGTTTATCAAGATAGGTCCAAAATCCCTGTACCACTACATCTCCTTAGATTTAAAAGGAAACTATAAAATACAAAAATACATGTGCAACTCTTCCTTATCTAAATGAATGATAATGATTCAAATCAAAGTAGGATATGGAATAAACTATTATTCAAATGTTTGTCCTATATAATTGAACAGCCTATAGTCATTTTTGTAACAAGCTATGGAACATCCTTAAGAAATTATTTATTTTTCAGCTTATTTTTGTGTACGTCAGAGGTGCCATTAAGAGGGGTCATTTTATAGATAAATAATGTATTTTTATCATGCTTAACATTTTGTTACTTCCAGTTTAATAGCTTAGTATGGCTACCTTTTTCTTTTAGTAAAACTATATAGTTTTAATTTTGTTGCCTAAGAACAACTGAAAAGAACCATCCTCATTGCAATCTAATTTTTTTCCTCATCTTGTTTTGCAAGCCTTATGGAAAAGAGAAACTTAATTTGCTGGCTGTGGCTTCATATTAAGACCTCCTCCAAACCCCATTACATTCCAATGTAGAAAACTGCTTGGTGAACAATGGCAGCAGGCCATTATCCAAAATATTGTTACTGCTCTAAGAACCTGATCATATACTTCTTTGAACTACTTTCTTTCCTTGACCATTCCTTTCTGAGCATAAAGGTGGAGAAAAGGACTATACTCTGACTGATGCTGTTTTTCCTGGAGAAGGCGAAAGGGATGAGGACAGGATGAACAACTTAATATAGAATACATTGAACATAGGGTGTGGAGTTGGGCTTCTCTTCATATTATAGTAAGCAAAGTGTGTTCAGTCCAAATTGATACTATTTGCCCATTCCCATACATATAATTTTGGGATAGCTTTAAGGTAATCTAAGATTAAATGCTTAATTTTTTTCATTGTGTGGTAATGTCAGTTCAGATATGTCCACTTTGTTTGCTTATTTATTTAATTTACTTGTTGCCCATCTCACTAATAAAAACAATTCTGGGCAGCAGCCTACATGCATTGTTCAACTTTTCAAAAAGGAAGACTTGTCAGTACATACTTAGTATATCATATAATTTGCCTATTAGCGGGATATGTGTGAAATAAAACACCTTTTCATTGCCTACTCAACCTGTACATAAGCATTCTCTGATATAATCCTAATCTAAGAATGTTAAACTTTCATAGACTACATGACTGACAGTCTTTGCAATTATGGTTGATATGAAACAAAACAAAAATGTTAATCTAAATGTCACATTTGAAATATCTACTCTTCAGATGATATTGTTAAAAAAAGGAATTGGGGGGAAAAAGGAGTGGTGAGGAAAATTATGACCCTCTAGATATTACTGAGCTGCCACTATCTTTAGCATAGTCTGAAAGCTACCTGAATATGGAGAGTCATAATTTAGCAATATAGAAGGTATATTTTATAACATCACTTTATATGACACTGCATTATTAGATCTATTCTTTAACAGATTTGTTGCATGTTGTGTGGCAATATTATTTGGATGCGTTTCTGAATAATTGAAACAGGATCTAGAGCATTTCAATAAGGAAATGTACAAAGCTCTGTGATTAAAGATGACTTGAAATACAGTGGTGCAGATACATTTTTAAAAGCACTCATTTGAAAGCACAGCATCTAGTATTTGATTGCAAAGAAACAGCACAGATGCTGTTTACTTCTGTTCATTTTATGCTCCCCATTAGGAGCCCTATGTCACTGAACCCCACTGAAATTCAATTTTTACTCTCTAGGTCTGATCTTACTGAGGGAACTGCAGGAGTTTGCTGGATATAAGATAGCCAAAAGAAACATTCACTCCAATAGGCAAACAAGAGCAAGAGGAACATATAACATTCTTATAGTTAGAGAGCAGTGAGAATGACAGTTTATACTAGCTTTAGTTATGATTTCTTACACTAGATATATCATCTCAGTATGTTTCTGAACCTCACAGTTAGCCCTCTTTTGTCTTCATTCAATTTGTTTCTCTTTTTTTCTTGCTTTCTTTCTTTCTTTCTTTCCTGTCTTATTGTTTCAAAATGTACTTTTAGTGTTTTTTAATTTACAGGGGGAAATGCATGGTTTGTCTGTACATTTGCACTAAGTACATTTTAAGTACATATAAAAAACCGCCACAGAATACATACATTTGTGCCAAAAGCACTGAAGTATATTTCAGATACATATAAAATATTGCCATTTCAGCTTTAAAATACCAATTTTGTTCATTAGAGAACAATGGTTTAAAAAAAGTAACAACTGGTATCTCAGCAAAATTGAGAATTGATTTTAGAATATTTTCCTTCAAACTGGCTCTCTTACATTCTAGAGCAGTATTCAATTATTTTATAGCCATTTTGCTATTTTCTATTATGCTTCCTAATAAAAAAGCTAGCAAGCTCAGATTGGCCACTATCTGGTTAAGGAACATTATTCATTTATTCTGTAGTTTTCACCTATTTTGTAAAATTCTACTTCTTTGCAGAAGCATATGGCACATAGCTGATAGCAACAAGTATTGAATGAATTGTATTAATTTTAAAATGATCTCAAAATAAATATTGATAATTTATCCCTCTATTTTCCTATTTTATTCTTTATTTCTATTTTGCCTCTCCTGTATTAAGAAACATTACTTTCTTTGAGAATGAATATGGTTGTAGTATTTTTCACCATGATTCCCTTTTCAGTATAGATTATTTTGCCTGCTGTTCAGGAAAATCAATGTATAGCTCAATTAGGCTATCAGTAAACCATTTACTATACTCCTCAAGCTGAAAAATGAAGAAAAGAAAAGGAGGAGGAGGCGATGAGGGAAATATAATATTTGTTTTTCCATATGAAGTCTTGTTTAAAAAAAAATTATTTTACTTATTTTGTCATTTTTTTAAGCCCACCTACTTGCCAACAATTCTTCTGTCATTTAAGGTATGGCTTTCAATTTATGAAGGCGAACTTTTGTTGCTTCTCAGAATGATTTTGGCAATGCTAAATGTAATTATTATATCTTTATAAAAAATTTCTCTTCCTCATTGTACAGACAGAGGAAGAAAGCATTCATAATTAAAAATAAATGTTTTCAGATATAGCCACATGAAATGAGATTTTTATTAGCACAATTAATAACCATAGGACACACAAAATCAGGATGGTATTCTCTGAATATTATGTTGATTTCTATTTCTAATCTATAGAATTGGTGGTTTATAAACTGGTTTAATAATAATGCTCAATGAAAAAATATTTTGAATACAAAGTTACTAGCTTTATTCACTCTCCAGTCACCACCATCATGAATTCCAATAAAGATCAAACTTAGAAATAACTTGCAGATTGGCTTTTGGTCAGCAATCTTATCATGTAGGAGAAATTCCAGGTGCACTGTGTATACAACTGATATTCCTCTAAGAGACTTAATCATTTTAGAAGTCTGAAATTAGCAGGGCTTATAAATGGATGATTTCAGGCAAAAAATATTGTATAGCTGTTTTTCTTTTTTGAAAATTTTCTATGGAAACGAAGGTGAAAAGAAAAAATATTATTCATAATTGTTTAAAGGGCCCTAACTGAATATAGTAGGGATAGCTTCTAGTAAAAGACTTACCTAGAAGTACCTCATAATGGGGAAGATTTGTTTTTATGTTTGTTTTTATTATACAGAAAAGTATTTTTGCTGTGGGGAAATTTATTCCACTTGCAATTATTTGCAGCTGCCATGTGAAGATCAAATTATACTTCTGAAAGGTTGTTGCATGGAGATCATGTCCCTCAGAGCAGCAGTACGCTACGACCCAGAAAGTGAGACCTTAACACTAAATGGAGAAATGGCAGTAACACGAGGGCAGCTGAAAAATGGGGGTCTTGGTGTAGTATCAGATGCCATTTTTGACTTGGGTATGTCCCTATCATCATTCAACCTTGATGACACGGAAGTTGCTCTTCTTCAGGCTGTACTGCTGATGTCTTCAGGTGAGCATGAATATTTTTTAAGTATTATGAATCAACATCTTTACCTGTTAAGGATTCTGTAAATCTTCTAGAAAGGTTCACACTTTTTCTTTTTCTTTTTTGTAAAAATTTTATTAAGTTTTCAACAACAAACAAACAAACAACTACACAGACACCAAACAATATATCTTTTTTTGAGAGCAGCAAGATCCCGAATTGTACTTCTTCATAC
>JAEANM010027382.1:0-10554 GCA_017656035.1 Myanophis thanlyinensis | reverse complement strand
CATTTACATTTACATTTAAATTTAAATTTACATTTAAATTAACAAATAAACAAATAAACAAATAAACAAACAACTATACCACTCCCCTCCTCTCTGGATACATTTCTCATACTGTTTTTACTGACATATTGAGAAACCATAAAAATACAACTCTCACACATGGGAGAAAGGGCTGAGTCATGCAGTAACTGACACTGGTATGGCCCAAGGACTTAACAGATTTCCCCTTTAAGTATTCAATGTACTTCTCATTCAGGTAGTGCTCTTGCAAATCATTCGGAAGAATGCCTTGGTCAGTGGTATAGGATGTTGCACATTCCCTCCATTTAGGTTCAGAAGAAAGTCAGCCACAAAAGTGACTACTGCAAGCTTCAAGTTTCATATCTGGTCCTGAACCCTATCTTCCAGGAATCCATATACTCTATTTCTTCTAGGATCATCTGAAGCCTAAGTCCAGCCTCTTTTTCCAAATCTTTCTCTAAAAAAATAAAGATGGAGACTTGTTCAATTTGTTTATTACTTTTGGATTAAGGGGGGGGGGGGGGGAAATACCAGTATTGTCAAGACAGCAGACACCAGTCCCTGTTTAAGAGACACTGACTGTCTTTTTAATCCAGCAGCTCACTTCCACCTCTTACTGCTTGAAAATATGAGGTAACCATAGTCACGCAGCCTTGTCTACAATACTAGAAGTCTACAAGCTGAAAAAATCCCAGATCACTAAGTCTTGCTCAAATTATCTCTAGTGGTTCTGCCAAAGGAAAGTCAAGAGCTGAACTAATATGAGCAATTTCTTTAAGATAAATGTTTCCCTGTACAGTTGTGTCTGACTCTAGGACACAGTGCTCATCTCCATTTCTTGGATGAGGGAGCCAGCATTGTCCAAAGACATTATCCATAGTCATGTAGCCAGAATGGCTATTCGCCAAAGATGCACAGAACAGTTACCTTCCCACAGAAATGGTACCTATTAATCTACTCGTATTTACATGTTTCGAACTTGCTAGGTGGACTATCTGTTTAGCAAAATGCAAGCAATCTCCCAGAAAGATCACTTTTAATAGGATTATTGGATGATACTCTGTTCATGAGGGCAGAGAAATACAGAGAAATGCTGATGCAGAGAAATGCTGGTGCTTCTTGTTACCATAGCATGGTATGGTATGATATAGTATGAAAACCTATGGTTGGTTATGTTCTTTTATTATTTTTCTTTTCCATTACTATATGGCTTCTAGATATTGCTTCTGCTCTTTCAGCTCCCCTAACTTCTTTGTAAATCAGCGACCACCACAGAATAATACTCAAGTGAAAAATGCCAGGAAGCATAATAACAATATGAGAGCAAAGAGTGGTCATCCTCTAGAATTTTAGAATTCAGAGACTGTTGAATTCTGGCCTTCAGCAAAATCTGAATTCCCAAAATACTTGGGATATGGCCAAACTACCTATCACATTGCTAGGAAAATATCTGTAGCTGTGATGGTGCAGTGGTTAGAATTCAGTACTGATACTGATAAGGTATCTAAGGTGAGTCAACATAATTGTTGTGCTCTCACCCATCAGTTTTGGTATTGATCATGTCAACCAGGAAATCATTAGACTGTGACAAAAGACTGATTTGTTCATGCCCATAAAGAGGGACTGGTGTCTGCTGCTGTCTTGACGAACTATTCATTTAACTGACAAGATCTTTGAGTTCAATTCTAAGTAGAAAGTCTGAAGTCCACAGAATAACAGTTGGCTGTCCATGTATGATAGCTTTCAATAAGGATGAAACTATGGTGCCTCCTGATGGTCAGTGTATGAAAATGGAAAACATGAGACTCAAAGCCTGCCATGAAAGCAAAAAGTTTTGTTTTGAAAAGTTTCCCCATATGCAGCAATTAAAATAATATCAGAATAAAGATTACTTTAAAGACAAGATAAAATACAGTTTTCAAACACAAGTTCTCAGAATGAGAGTATGAACTAGATGTTTAAGTCTCATTACAAATAATTAATGATAATGCACTTAGTCTGGTCAGATAAAATGTAAACTGGTGAAATATGTATGGGGATATGTGTATGTCACTAAGCAAATGAAAAAAGTAGTTCATAATGAATAACTGCAAATTTGCATTTTTAATATTTCCTGATGTCTAAATAAATAAGAATAAGCAACAACTTAAGTATTATAAAGACTTAATTTATGTCTCTCCTTGTGACAATATATTCATCAAGTACACATATATGGTTGGAGAATCAAGACTTCTGCGTTTAGCAGAGAAAGGCATAGGACAAAGGCAATGAGAAGAGAAGGAATGAGAAAACTTTTTAATTAGTTCATTGTCAGATTGTTGAAGAAGAGAAATCTAAAATTAACATGTAAAATATCTGTGAAACTCACAGACGCAGACAAAATTGTATTAGCTATACATTTCTGTCACATTGTTCCTAGACAAATAGTTTACATTATATCTTTGGAATGTTAGAAATATGTCCTCTTACTAATTGCAAAAATAATATTAATAATGAGGTGAGTCATAATTTTCAACTTTTGAAATGTGACATGAAACACATTCACAGCATTGTCAATTGTTAGTAATTTTCAGAAGTTGTAACTTCTAATTGCTATATCCACTGAAATGAAGCAACTAGTTATTTCTTCCTGTAACTGAATTCTATTTCTAATTCCATAGATTCTGAATATGAAATTTATGTTCTCAGAAATGATGCTTTGGTATAGCTGCCTTCAATCTAATTTGTTCTCAAAAATTGTGCTTTAAACATTTGATCAATATGTGACTGCATTTTTTTTCAACAATATGGTGTAATAACCATATTTATTTCCAATGTTTTTGAATTATTTTAAGATTTTTGATACCTCCTGCAGAACTCATTGTCTGCAGATAATTTCAACTGCCTTATGAAAAAATTCCCCCAAATCATACTGCCATTCTTGCTACTGATGATCTTGAATAACACTGGGATCACATAAACATCACCTCTCAGCTTCTCAATTTAAAGTAAAAATCTTTATTGCATTGGATGTTGCTTATTCTCAGGAAGTAAACATTACTCAAAAGAAAACAGCAGGTTTTAATACATGAGACTGCACTACAAGAATATGTTAAAATGCCACACACCTTTTTGAAAAATAAATCAAACGGGCTTTTTTACTATCAATTATCTCAGTATATTTTCTGACCCAACATTGGAAATCCCTACAATCAAGAATATCTCGTTCCCACATAAAATGCCCATCCCTCAATCTTTGCTCGTCCACAGTATAAAACCCCCCAAATTCGGTTCCCTCCCATGTTGCCAAGTTCATTGGCTCAGGTGATCGTACAACCGAGCCCCTATTTCTAAAGAGATGGGGGGGCGAAGATGGAGACGGGGAAGAGAGAGGGAAGTAGCAACTGTTTCTCTCCTCCCCGCGGAAGCGCCACCAGCTCTCTTCCCACGTTGGAGTTCCTCTCACTCGTGCTTTCAAGATGGCTACAAGCCACCCTCCGTGCGCAAGCTTACAAACACAGAAGCCTCGTAGCTCCGCCAAAGCAATTGCAGACGAAGGAAAGCGCTCACCCACGACTTGCAGATGCTTCAGCGCCGCCGCCGCAGACTCGGAACAGCGCGACGAGCGAGGAGAAGGCGCCATCACCCCGCCACAAACTCGAGCCAGACCGCGCGGGCGGTTACTATGACAACCGGAGGCGGCTGGCCTGCGCGCGCCTCGTGAGACCCGCCCGATGCTGCTGTTCGAAAGCCGCGGAGAAAAAATTACAGGGGAGGATTTAAAAAAAATGCTGTGTCTTTTTTTTTCTTTTGAAACTCCCCTTCCTTCATTTGGAATCGAAAAACTGCAATATGCTTGGGGGAGGGGGGATTTGCAACACTGGAGAGAGCCTTTTAATAAATATTATGAAAGAATCGTGGAATTCTTATGAGTCAGTAACCAATCAGTTATAAGCATGTTTTCCTTTCTTGCGTTTAAATAATTACTTATATCAGGGTTTACTTAAATAATAATAATATAAATCTAAACGCATTTCTGTTTCCAGATAGTTGGTGAAATTGCAGTCTTGTTTATGTGATTTCCTAGATGTCTATAGTTAATTTAGGAATGAGCTATAAAATGGGCATTGCAGAGAACTGTGACTGCGTTTTTAGCTAATACTTTTTAGAAATGCAATCAAATCCATTATACTTGGCATAAAATCTGTTTTAAAATGAAAACTACTTCAGTGGTTCACATAGGCACCTTATTTGAGAAATTTATTCAACAGCGACCCTTAAGGATAAATGAATATGATCGACAGGATCTTTAGGGTAGAGTGCCTAAAGTCATACACACAATATATAAATTATGAAAAGACCCAGTAAAATAATAGGTAAAATTACCTTACAGACCAAAAGCTTGCTGAAATAACACAGCTTTGGCTAGTTTATGGAATGTTTGTAGGATATGATATTTCGGTACTTCTAATCTAGGGAAAGAATGTTGCTGGTGCTGAAATGTCCTATTATCTACAGTATAACCATCCCTGGGATGGAGGGTAACAAAAAGATCAAGAAGCTGTCTACAGTCATGTGATTATTCCTTTGCATGCAACACATATTAAAAGTGGATGAGCTTCAGTTGTGCAGGCACAGCTGCCATCTTGGCTTTTTCATTTCTCTCTCGATATTCCTCTAGCTCATGTACTTCTAATGGAGGTACCCACAATAGGCCCTCTTTGATAGCTGTATCAAATAACGTGACATCTTCAGGGCTCTTCTATACCAACTGCTAACTAGAGGCTGCTGATGTTTCAAGAAACAAAGGAAATGAACACTTGTTACTGCCTTCAGCTGACTTTCATCCTACTGTGGATGTAGCTTGTGCACGTCTTCCTGTTTTGTTTCTGCAGTGATGCTCCCTCATACTGGTTAGCACAAGCTTAGTGCAGTCTGTGCTGAATGGCATGGAGGTAAGTTTGCTGGTGATGGGTTGCCCTATTTCTGTTGGCCATCTGACGACACAGTTGACACACCCACAGCTCTGGTTCCAGATTGATTTTAGGAAGCTGTCTGCCTATTGGCAGTAGGAGGGTCAGGGCTTTACCCAATGTACCAAATTGTCATCTCTTCCATTTGTCAACCAATAGAGGAAAGGTTATGAAGGGAAAGAAGAATGGGAAGATCTTTGGGGTACCAGTTCTAGCACCAAGAAAACTGTTTCCCCTGCCCCCCCCCCCCGCCCAACCAAAGAGACAAGAAAGGAAGTTGATAACCAGTAAAGAAATTGGTTGTTCTCTCCCCACATTTTTGCCAGAGGGAAGGAGAAACTGGGAGAGAAGTGTCAGAAACAGTTTTCATGCCAGGAGTTGTCTCCAAACAAAACATCCCTGCCACCTCTCTCCTTCCTTCTTCTGCCCCATGCTCCAGGTACAAACAAAGATGGAAGAACCTCATCCAACATTTTTTTTTTTTTGGAGAAAACATACTTCTTGGTCAGCTCCTGAACTAGGTGACGGCATTTAACTGCTGCTGTGCATAAAACCGTAGGTACAAAAACAAATACCAAAAGCTATCCTCATTTTATTACTGAGAATAACTGCTTGGAAAACTAACAGAAACTTTTGCAGGGCTCATCTTTGACGAAAAATATATTATCCTGATTGCAAAGACAGTATATTTTTTCGTAAATTTTAACCATATTGTCAAGACTTGTGTGTTTTCTAGAGTAGAGGTCCCCACCCCAATTAGTGGACCAGTACCAGTCTGTATCCTATTAGATACTGGGCCACGCAAGTGGCAGCAAGTGAACGAAGCTTCATGTGCACATCTGCAGGATCTAGGTTGCGTGAGAAACCACAACCAGTCAGGCCGTGAAAAAATTGTCTTTCACAAAACCAGTCTCTGGACCAGTGATTCAGAATCTGGGCTGAAAGTTGAACCATATAATATTACGCAGTTGAAGAAACCTGAAGAAAATATTAACATTATTTACAGTATTCAATGGATTTATATCCTTTCCCTCCAAAATTCCAAGTTTAATCCCCAGTTTCTTCAGGTAACATCTGGAAAAAGTGAGCCTTAAACCTACTTCCAGTTAGCGTAAACAATTCTGAATTAGATACACCCATGGTCTGGCTTGTAAGGCAATTTTTTATGTTCCTAGTTTACAAGATGAGGTCTTTTTCTTGATAAACTATATGAAATTGTTTAATTTATTAAAAAGACATGATTCCAAAAACATTTGATACATTCTTGAGACTGCAATTCTATGTTTCTCTAAGTACATATAACACTGAGACAAAACACCAATGTGATAAAAAATGGGCATGTCTATTGTATTGGCATGTATGTCTGTAAATCATATTTGACATAGCAATCTCCAGTTATGAACTAGCTCCCATGGCAAGTGGAATCAATAAAACTGGATTTCTGAAAGACAGTATCTATTCCCAGTGTTGCTCAGAAAATGTTACCTGTTAAAGGCAGATTCCTCAGCAGAATCTGAGAGCTATTAGCAACTTTGTGATAGGCAGAAAGCAGTACAATATATAAATTCATAGTATTTATGTGATAATGACTGTGAGCAAAATGGCAAGAAGACCTTCCTTTTAACATTTAGTAACATTTATTTCTGCATTCAGTATCAAGTACATAAGTGCAAATATTTAAGAATCCATAATTAAATCCTACAGAGAACGTCATACAAATTTGTGATACGTATTACAAGCTGGAAGTTTAAATTTTCCCATACATGTAATCAGACCACTGATCCTTGAAGAGCAAATAAAAAAACCAAAAAAGAAAAAAAAAGAAAAGGTACTGGGTGTATAGATTTTATTTTCAATTTCTTAAGAGAGTTATACAAAATGAATTATGCCACTTAAGTACTGATTGCTCCTTGGCTTGTTTTTTAATTAGATGTGCCAAAAGAGAAACAATGACACTTGAAGACTCAGTCTATGATTCTAAATAGTCAAGATAAAGCCAACCAGCAAACCCAGTGGACGTAGAAGCAAAACTGCATCAGTGCACTAAGCAGGAAAGCCCTAGCCACATGTAACATTCAGAGTTATTTAAGCGATGCAGATAGAAGAAATAATAGTAGAAGCACTAGATAATAAAAAATAGAAAGTTCAATAGTAACTTTAGGTTCTCACCATCATGCACTTAAGAAGCAACACAAGAACCACACCTAGAACACTTTTTTCTTTACTATACTTTAGTGCTTGACACACATGATTGCAAATAGTCTAAGATAGTACAGAAACAGCAAGAGAAGTGTGGGGAGAGAAGCTGTTTCATTATTTAACATTTCTGAGATCATGGTGTTTGAAAGAAAGAAGAGTGAAGACAAATATAACACGTTAAGAGCAATGGTGTCATTCCAGCAGCACCCTCACTTTATTGAATACAAACATCCCTTTTTTCCCCCCAGGATGGAACTGGAAAAGAAAAAAAAAAAGTTCTGCAAATTTGAAGCAGAAGCTGGCTGTGCGCAATGCTGATTGGCTGCTTTCTCATGATGTCACCCAAATGTTCTCTTCGCAATCCCTAAAATAACTTTACATTTTCAAAGAAGTGGTTGTCATGTGGATATATAGGTAGCTATATAAAAAGAAATGAACAATAATTCATGAACAGTTTTGCAGTGCTCTCATTATTTTTTTGGATAGCTGGAAAGCCAGCCTGAAGAATAGGGAAGAAGAAACAAAAGACAGGTAGCTGAGTCCATTTTCGTGGCATTTATGCCTGTTGTTTTGGTTGTGAATTACAGAGGAAGCCAGGCTCAATTTAGGATTGAGGGGCATGCTGCAACACTGTGAGTTTTTCTATTTTACATCTGCCTTCACCCAGAGAGAGAGAAAGAGAGCAAGCAAGAAAAACAGAGATGAATAATAAATTATAAGTAAAAAGAACAGAGCTGTTTTCATCCCAGACTCTCTTATCATTCACTCCTGTAGTTGATAGATTCTTGCTGCTACTTTTACTCAGCCTTCCTCTTAGCACCTGGGATTTTTGCTTGGATTCTGGAGGTTGAAAAATAGGATTACAAAAAAATGAAAATTAGACACTCAATATAGCTATTTCACTACATAATTAATTTTCTCTGCTTGAACCTCAGGTAGAATTCATTTCACTCAGGAGCAATCATTATGAACTACAGTCATCATAAATGGAAAGAGTTTCTTTTGTATTTAAAATTTGGGGTTTCACAATATCTGAGGAATCTTTTTTGAATTATTTCAGGAGCATTGCACACCCCTAACAGAAAGTACATCAACAGATGAAACTTAAAATAATAATTATTTTCCAAGGCAGCAAGAAACATTTTGCTGTAGATGTATAATGGATTTTTAAGGAGCTGTTATCTGTAATAGTTGTAAGAGGGTGAATCACAAAAGATTTTTGGGAAATTTGGGGCATTAAAAATAATGGAGTGATCTGGAAAAATGCAGGAACATATGATCACCCATAGAGCTATAGTTATTACTCCTTCAACTTAATGTAATATTGTCATTATGTCCTAAATCAGGACAGAATATATTTTAAATCTGCAAAAAGTACTGTACACATTACTCAAACTGCAAATTGGAGCCAGATGCAAATCTGGCTTCAAATTAAAATACAGATATTTTAATACCTAATCTCAGCTGAGGTAAGGAAGAAGTCAGTATCCAAAAGCTTTCTTTATATTAGCGGTCTACTTGGGAGGTGGGGGGTGGTGGAGGGGTAACTTTCTTGTTGCTAAGTAGTTGCTGGCCTAAGTAACTGTATGATACAGACTTATTTGTCCCTAATACTAATCATCTAGAAATCTAGCAACAGTATTCTAGTCATCTTGGTATTAAATAACTTGATTATAATACTCACTTTGCCACAACAGTATTTATGTGGGTCCTCACAAGCCCCAAGTATTGATCAATCTGTGCCTGAAAAAGAAAGAAGAAAGAAATCAATGGGAATCAACTATATTGATATGTGCATTATTATATTTTATAGAGATGATTTTACCAAGCTCTTAATATGTTTGTCTGCCATACTCTCCAAAACAGTTAACATATGTAGCAACCTTTATGAAAATATTGTTGCAACCAATCAAAATAGGAAACATACACTAATTTTCCATTCCTATGAATTATATTATCATTAATTAATTATTAATTATGCATCAGGGATAGCCCAAACCAGATAGCAGGTAATAAACAAATGTAAAAAAAATTGGTATCTCAAGCTGCAATCTTGTAATCATTTACTTGGGAGAAAACAGACTGAATTTACAAATTGACATTTAAAACGACAATATCCAGACTCTATTGGGAGAAGATTTCAGTCTCCCAGATAGTCTTATTATGCTAACTATTCATGAATGAAAGAACTTCAAGGAGACATTCAGTATCAAACTACTGATGTATGAATTATCTGGAAGTTCATAGATAAACTGAAATGAACTAGCACAATTTTATCCCATTACTGATCCACACACCAGGATGCCTGTGCTATTTATTAATTCATCTCTGTGAATTGTAATTGACATTTTTACAGGCATTAAGTGTTAAGATAATTATCATAATTTGTATCATCACATTTAATTTTTTTTCTTATTTCAAGAACAGAAAAGACATACAGACATTTTTTTCCAACAATGACGTATATATAAACAAACACACATAACAAACATGAACCAACAACTTAAGACATCATGCTGTATTTTTCAAGTGGACTTTAGACCACAAAAGCTGCTATAAAACAAAACAAAAAGCTGAAAACATTAGAAATGACCCAAAACTTTATTTTTGCTACAACAGATTAACATAATCTTTCCTGGAATCTACCAGGTATGTATTGGTGGCAAAAAAAAAAAAAAAAAAGCCAAGAGGGCAATTTTAGCAATTCAATCAAAGCTCACCACTGGGGCTATGCATGTTTATGCCTCATAAATGAATAAACGACAGGGCTTTTATGGCCCTGCTTCAACAAGTCTATTGTCACCTTTTACACTTTTCTCCTTGTAATCTTAAACAGATTTTACAACTGTTCAAACCACACAGGAATTTGAATAATCTGTGCAGGGACAAATAGGCATATTACAAACTGATAATTCTGACCTTGCCCCTAGCTCTTTATCCATCTATTTAGGTACTACTGATCAAAATGAAATCCATAAATTAAACTTTTTTATATACCTGATACTTGTCATATACCACAGGTAGAGTAAACATTGAGACCACAGCTAGACAGAAGGAGAAAAAAAGTTTTAAGCATATTTGCAAGTATAGTACACATATGTGCTCACCATTAAAAGGCATAACAAAGTTTAAGAATGATTACTATCCCTTTTCAAGACTCTACTAGTCTATCTGTAGCAATTGAGATATTTCTAGAAATCCAAGTGGTTATTGTTTTCTGAATTCACAGGGTTTGACAGGTCCCCTCCTAGCTACATTCTTGTAAAAAAATGGTACATTATGCTCATTAACATGGACATCCTAAACCAGGGGTAGGGAACCTTGGTTCTTTCATGACTCATGGACTTCAACTCCCAGAATTCCTGAGCCAGCCATTTTAAGC
>JAEANM010027381.1:0-10554 GCA_017656035.1 Myanophis thanlyinensis | reverse complement strand
AATAAAATAAAATAAAAAAGGTTTAAAGACCCGTGCTGCAGCGTGTTTGGCATGTGTGCACACCAAACTGGTAGCAAAACTGGTCAGATTCCACCCCTGGTCTTATCCATAGCGCTCTGTCGATGAATGGATATTATCAGGAAGATTTCTTTATCTGTTTACCAACCCTGACATAATAACAAAAGAAAGAATTTTAGGAATCTGTAGTTTAGACATTTTTTAAAAAAGCCAGTCACAATTAGCAACACTGTCATGTTGCTTTAACTTTAACTGTTCTAAGTAAAGAACAATAAAATGAACATTGTGCACAATGAAGTGAAGAACAAAAAATATGACTTACCTAAGGCTATCAGTAAGAGACTCAAAGTATTTTCTTAGTTCTACTTTGTATGAAAGATGATATTATTGTGCTATCCAGACTAATATGCATCTTATGCCATGAGAAAGTCATAGAGCCAGTACGGTCTAGTGGTTAAGGCATTGTGCTAGAAAACTGTGTTCTTAGCCATAAAAGCCAACTGGGTGACCTTGGGTCAGTTGTTGTCATAGGAAACAAAGGAAGAAGTGTTAGATATGTTCACTGCCTTGAGTTTTGTATGGAAATAATGAAGTCGAATTGTAAATACATACATGTTTACATATTACAGGAACTTGAGAGGAAATCATATATATTAAAAGATAAATAAAAAAGGTACAGTTTCAATAATATAGTGTTATAATAGCCTTCCCATGTTCCAATTATTTTAAAACAATGTTAGGCAGGACCACATGTTCCAAATAGATTGATGGCTCATGCATAGGAATATTCTCAGCTAATAGTTAGTACCTGCTAGAACTTAGATAAGAGTCAACAGAACTCACAGTGGGTTAAACTTAGTACATGTGCGGTTGTGTAGAGATTCTAGGCTGATTCCTCTTTTGACTCTCCCCTCAGCACTGTCCTCCTTCTCCTACACACAGTCCTTAACCATCTACTCATATATGGACATGGTTAAATTCCTGAGAGTTCGCAGTGGTGGCAAACCTATGGAACGTGTGCTGGAAACAGCACACAAAACAGTTCCGCGAGCTTTCTGGCACGGCAAACCATCCTGCATGCCCCGCACAGTCCTGCTCGCTCCGCAGCCTGTTCTTGTGCTCCATCGTGTGCTGCCCCACAGCCCTTTCTTGTGGTCTGTCGCATGCTAGCCAGCTGGCTTTTGCCATGTGGGAGCACCAAAACCCAGAAGTGCAGCATCCCAGCGCACAGGCATACTCTGAGAACTGAATGTCTGGTTTCCAATATGCACATGTGCATCAGCCAGCTGTTCATCGCACGTGCATGCATGCCATGCTGGGATGCTGCGCTTCTGGGTTTTGATGCTTCCATGTGGCAAAAGCCAGCTGGCTAGCGCACAATGGAGCAAAAGAACTGGCTGCGGGGCCTGCGCACAAGGAGCATGAGAACGAGCTGCGGAGCCAGCAGGGCTGTGCATGGCTCATGGGATGGTTTGGCGTGCCCTTCCAGCACTAAGGATGGCACTTGATAATGCAAAAGGTTTGCTACCACTGGTCTAGTGCTTTCAGGGAATTGCAAACCAATCAGAATTTATTGTTTAGGGCCAATACCTAAGTACAGATTCTATTAATGGATCAGCCAATAACCTTGGGGTCATGATATGAAAATTCAACTATAAATATCAATCACAAATAAGTGATGGTAGGTGGTAAAATTCTCTGCTGAGTTTTAGTAGGGGAACAAATAAAATCAACTTGCAAAAATGAAAGCAAAACCAATAATTTTGTGGTTCTTTAACAGAAAAAATGACCCTACCCAACTTGTTCTTGTCTACCAGGAATAAGAGAAAGCAATGTGTCTTCCAGTGTGGAAGGATTGCTTGCTTTTATCTTAGAGTTTCAAAGTTTGTTGTTATTTTTAAGTTCAGTGCTGTCTGAAGACCACAATGGAAGTGGAAATAAACATTTTAAGACAGCTGTGATTTCTTTTAAACAGAAGAATTTATTAAGAATAGATAGCTCAGGTTATCATTTCTAAGAAAGATTGCCATTTGCTTGCTATCCTAAGGTAATAAAAAGCAATCTTACCAATTGATACCATTTGCACATCTAAATGTAGTAAGAGAATTAAAAGGCAACTTCAGCATTTATAGTATCTAAATATGTAGCATTTTTAAATGGTTTACCATGCTTAATAAACCTATTCTGCCTATATTCTAATGATTAGCAGAATGAGTTTGTTCCACTGCTGAATTCAGTGTGCCATCTCTGGAAAATAATCTGCATAAACTCATCACTATGCAGAAATAGCTTGCAATAAGGGCGTCAATTGGTGCCAAGTCAAGGCAGCACAATTTGTGGATGAGTAAAATAAAAGCCAATAAAATTTATTTTGAAAAGGGACAATGTAAACATTATAATGGAATACTGGAGCAAATTGTATTTTCCTCTGCACATTTGCAAAATGGCACCATCTTGGCAAATAACTGCAAATCCAATTATTCAAAACAAGTGAATAAAATTCCAAAGAAGTTAATAAAAAAGGGTTATGTTTGATAAATAAAGTTTATAGACAAGCCGTGTTCAATTCAGCAAATGCCAATATTTGGATTTATAAAAGCACTCAAAGCAAAATGCTTTGGAGATTCATAGGCTGTCTGCTCAAAGAAAAGCTTTTAGAAATAGCTTTGATTTTAGGTGATAATAGATTATTCATTTTTATCCCCCCTAGATGAAGCAAAAAAGAATGAAAACAATTTCTTTGTTTTCCTCTTATGACTCCACTGAATTTCATAGTTTGTAACCTTATACTGTAGGCAGTTTAAGGTGCAGAATTTAAAGACTTGCTCACAAGTAGCCATCCTTTGGAAAAACTTGAACTTAGTTTTGAATCTACAGTAAATTCAATATTTTAAGAGTAACTGCTCAGAGCAAGTTCTTCAAAGCAGAAAACAGACTCATTATCATAGTATGCACTCTCTGTCTATGTGGTGGTATATTCATATACTGGCTTCTCTGTGTTATGTGGGTCAATGTTATTTAAAATTTAAGCATGTAAGGAAGAATGTTGATAAGCTTGTTCATTTATTAATAAATGAATTTATAGTCATCCATCATATAAAAATGGAAAAATCAGAAACAATTGCAAGATATTACATAACTTGAACTAAAGCCATATTTGTGATGCTATGGATTATCTGGACACTTTTCAGTCAGGATTCGGACTGGGCGACAGTACCCAGGCAGTATTAATCACACTTGTGGCTTACGTATGGAGGGATGGGGTGAAATGTCCATCCTGGATCTTTTGGATCCGTCAGTGGCTTTTGACATCATTGGCCATGGTATCTTGTTGGACAGACTCCTGGGATCTGGAATGGGAGGTAGTGTTTTGCAATAGTTAAACTCCTTTCTCCATGGCTAGTTCCAGTCAATTCTTAATTGGGAAGAAGAAATCCATCTGCTCTAGGCCTCTATTATGTGGGATGTATTAGGGCTCAGTTCTCTCTGCCCTCCTATTTAACATCTATTGAAGCCACTGGGACAGGTCATCTACCAGCATGAGGTTTAGTATCAATGTGTTGTTGAGCCCTAATTATGCATCTCTACCTCATACAAGGCAAGTGATGATGTTCAGGAACTGGCTCAGTGTCCAGAAGCTATAATGATCTGGATGGGGAGGAATGAGTTGCAACTCAACTCCAGCAAGATGGATTGTTAATTAATTAAATAAATAAATAAATTTTTAATGTTAAAATATTAAATTCATTAAAACGTTAATTTAAGTGGATGGGTTGATTATTATTACTCCCTGTTAAATAGGATATCTGCAGCTTGGGTCAAAGGCAGACCATTTGAGCAACTGAACTTTGCAGCTTTCACTGCCACTATGTGCAAAATATTAAGCTACATAGTCATAATAAACTGTGATCTCATTTTTTTTGAGGAGGTGTCACTATAGTATATCATTTACTATCTACAAAGTGGCATAGTAATGAACAAAGAAAGTTCAGGTGTTCAGTATTTTGAATCACACGTTATAATGTTGGCTTTGTTTTGTTTTAAAATTGGCTTTCATCACACAGTAGTATGTGGGAGCTCACCATGGATTTTTAGGTTTAAATGCAAACAAGCATTCCCAATTATAAATCAGAGAGTTTGATTTCACAGAACAGGTACACAATGGGAAGCCAGTTCCCACCCAAAGGAATGTTGATAAGATAAAAGAATTACAGAAAAAGTAAAGGCCAGTTCCACTGTGGTTACTCTTTTTAACATTAAAAGGACTTATCATGTAAAACAAACGTGGGCAGGCGGGGGTTGAAGAATAAGAATTTCAAGGCTATATTTTTAATTAAGCTAAAAACCAGAGGCATTTAAGAGAGCTCACTTTCAGGCCAGAGGCAACATAAATTAAAGGAATGCACAAATAATTTCTTGATCTAATCTGACACCTTCAAGATTTAAATATCTATATTGTTAGATTTATTGAACATCTGCTCCGATGCACGTGCCTCATATGTGAATGCATGCTTTTGTTTGTTGACTAGATATATTGGGACAAACTATTTTCACAGCATTGTGTTCAGTCAGAGAAGCAGCTGGCATGGCACTTTATCAATGCACTGCTACCAGATCTGTAATTTTAAAGACAGAGGATGGAAGTTGTTGTTGATTCTGCTTGCTCAAATATCAATCGTGTTAATAAAAAAATGCCACTAAAATAGGACTAACATATCTAGAAATAAAATATCCAAGCAACTTACTAGATGGATTTCTTTGCAGCCTTCTGCTGATTTTTTTTCAGATTTTTGCAGTTCAGATATAGCAAGTCTTCAAATTAACTTCAATTTCTGGTTACTTTGCACTTATATCTATCTAGTTCTTTTGTCAGCAACACAAGAGAATGTATGATATTTTCTGAGATTTCTTTTTCCAATCTAGGCATGGTATTAACCATATTTGACTCTATTTAGGTTTTGAGCACAGAAAAAACAGTTGCTTCTCCCTGTGAAATCAGATACAGCAGCATTATTAATCCATAGGACATGAGACTGTTTCCCCTTGTTCCATAAGAAATTAAATATATACCTAAATAATCTCTTGAAGACTCATACACCATAGCATTTCTAACTTGGCAGCCCATTCATTATGCTAGCACAATTAAACATTTTCATGTAAATTATAAAATGATTTTTAGTACATTTAAACATTGCACAAAGACAGAGCACTTATCTGTGTGCAAGATTGTGAAGGTTCATTTTCTCGCAATCCATTAGTGATTCTTCCAATTTCATTAAATGCTTTCCAAGGTCAAATAGCTATTTGTTAGCTGGCTCATAACAGTTGAGGAGAGGCATGATGTTTCAGATTTTTAAAGCTGATTCTGAGCTGTAGCCAAAGCAAAGTGTGAACCACCTTGAATTGAACTGATAGTATCTTCCCAAACAAGTATTTCAACTTCATCTTCTCTTCACTGTGTGCAATTAGTAACAGCAATATCCAATTGAAATTTGATTTGTTGATATAGGCGTGACATATTTAATATATGGAGAATCTAAGTCATCCAGGTCATGGTTGTCTCAAAGGTGCTTTTTCAAGAGCCAACTGCACTTTATTTTTTTTTATTTGAAGACGTTTCGCTTCTCATCAAAAAAGTTCCTTCAGTTCTGACTGGATGGTGGGGAATTGACAGATTTATATACTTTGCAGACACCCACATGCATGTGTGGAGCCCTCTTGGGACTGCTGAAAGACTGTGTAGTAGACTGGAATAGATTATGTTATATGATGAGAGAGGGCTGTTTAATTTTGACATAAAGGGCCTTTTTGACCCCTTTCTCAAACCAGAGGTCCTCTGTCCAAAATGTGGATTGTTGAGATGAAAAGAGGATGAGAATTTATTTTATTATCCAGAAACCAGAAGTAAATGCCAGTTTCCAACAAAAACTGTAAATCTCACTCATGTGACCATGGGACACTATCAATGGCCATGAATGCAGGCTGGTTGTTAAGCACCCCAAATGCATTCACATGACTGCAAGGGGGCAGCCATTGGAATTTTGAATCTGGGTTGTAAGTACTTTTTATTTGAGGGGGGTGTTGTATCATCAAATAGTTACTAATGACTGGAGGCTAAAACATATCAAGACTGTTTGCTGGAATTGGATATATCTAGTTTAATGAAAAGGACCAAGAGTGACATGATAGCATGTTTCAATATCGCAGGGGTTGCCATAAAGAAGAGGGACTCAAACTATTTTCCAAAGCACTTGAAGGCAAGACAGAAAGCAATAGATGAAAACTAATCAAGGAGAGAAACAACCTACAACTAAGGAGAAATTTCCTGATGGAACAATTAATCAGTGGAACTTGCCTCCAGAAATTGTGAATATTCCAGCAATGGAAGTTTTTAAGAAGAGATTGGACAACCATTTGTCTGAAATTGTATAGAGTTTCCTGCATGAGCACAGGGTTGGACTAGAAGACCTCCAAGGTCCCTTCCAACTCTGTTGTTCTGTTCTATTCCCAATTGTAAATCAAGATTACTTGTTAATTGTTTTTACTGTCAAGCTACTCTTATTATTAGGAAGATTTTCCAAACATTCAATTAGAATTTGCTGTTATTTAAATCTATTTTTCTATATTCTGAATCCATGGGCTGATAAAAACAGCCTTTGGACATATTCTAAAAACGGGGTTATTTCTATCCTTTCTCTGTTTTGAATATGTCCCAATATTTAACACAGTTTAAAAATGTGAAAGCTCCTGGACACTTCTCCATCTCATTACATCTTTGCTGTTTCTAATAATGATAGGCAATGTTTTCTTTAGCTAAGACAAGGGATCAAGAAGCCAACAATAATTCTGAGAAGTTTCATGATAAATGTTGGCATCTGAATATAGAGCTTATTATTCAGTATGTTAGAACTGCTATCCAAAAATTCACTTAATGCCAGACTGAAGAAAACATTTTGCCAGTTTTATTTTATCCATTGATTTCCATTTCCATAATCCAATTGATTGTAGCAGCTTTTGCAAAAAGGTGTCTTTATTAGGCCTAATCATTGTTTCAGCCAATGATTATAGGGATATGCTTTTTTCCTCTTACATTTTTAATATATTTTTAAGCTTGCTTTTCATTCATTCTCTCAATCAAAGCTTCATCCAGCTTTGAGCATCCCAGCTCCTAATCATTTCAGTGGGCAAATAAAATTCAGGTGAATTGCATATTCCCAGCTCTCTTATTATGCAGCAATTCACAAAAATGTTTTAGGCTGCAGCCAGATGCTAAGGAAAATATATTAATGCTTCTAATACTTTCAGGCCTATAATTCTGCTTTGCCATTTTATGAGAAACATCTAATAAAGTAAAGCAACATTGCAACGTAGTCTGTAGTAAGCTTTTATGCCGTGCAATATAATCTGGACCTGGAGTTGAAGTAAAATATTGAAATTATTTTTATATCAATGCCATATCAGATATTTTAATTTTGTAGTATTTAACTTTATAGGAAAAAATGCAAGGAAATTTTGAAATATTTAGTTCTGCTTTTTTTTTATTGCCAAATAGCAATTGTTGCCACTAAATTGAGCAATTAAGTGGATACAGGATTAAAGCCAAACTGGGCCACTTTAGAAACAAAAGATGACACCAATACATTTCAGTGAAAACCTCTTTGGGTGTGGGTGGGTGGGTTTGCAGTGAGCCAGTATAAAAAAAGAAAAGAAATCTAGTTGGGGCTGAAGCAATTAATGTTGTTTTGCTTTGTTTGTTTATCCTGCCTTACAGTTTTTATAAATAACAAAAGCAGCAAACATACCTCAGATTCCTTCCTTTTCCTGTTTTCCTCACAACAACAATCCTGTAAAATGACTTGGTGTCAGCTGAATCTTCTGCAAGAGTTTTCCCTTTGATGCTTGCTTGCTATTGGCTGCCATAGTAACAGGGAGGGGGGAACTTGGCATTGGGGGTTGGGAAGTGAGCTGGAGTGAAGAAAGCCCACATGAACTAAAAGGGAGGCCTAGTCAAGGCCAACTCTCCCAGGACTTCAGATAGATGAAAACATTGGACATTTGGGGGGGGGGGGGAATTGGGAAAAACATTCAATATGTAATTTTTGTGTCTTTTGCATCAGATCTTGCTTTTCTTTCACTGCTATCATTTCAAATTCAAAGAGATAAAAGTACCTCTTCTCTAACTCAATGGAATCAGGGGTTTTCTTTTTTGGGTTTTGAATGAAGGCAGGCCTGACACTTGGGTTGAGAGAAGGTGACTGGCCCATGGTCACCCAGCTGGATTTCATAGTTAAGATAGGAGCTGAATTCACACTCTCTGTTTCTAGTCTGGTGTCTTAACCTTTAGAACAAACTGGCTTTCTGGTTCTTAGAGTGTATGGAAGAGATTGAAAACCATATGAAACTTTGGTGTTAGGGACAACTGATTAGACTTCCTTAAAACTTGCTCTTTATAATGTACTGGAAGTGAATCCATAGCTTACTTAAATCTTGAAAAGGGTCACCTGTTATCGACAATATATTTTGTTACATATGCTACCAGGATTATTTTAAACAAAGATGGTCCTTTTTCCCCATCTGGCTATAAATTAAATAAGATTATTTAGTATTGAAATAACTGCTTCTGTATCTCAGCATAATGCAAGACAAATAGCATAACCTTGATTAATGGTAAAAGTTATTTTGGAATCCAAGCCTTTCTTTTTGTTAAAATAATATGAACAGGAAACTGATGAATTTCTAAATTTAAGATGTAAGTATGCCATCTGTTTGAGTTTAGATTACTTTAATCAGCACATTGTCTTTAAAAAGTATCCACACAGTTTAAATAGCTTCTAAAGCAATTGTTAAATTCTAGTAAATGACAGCATTAAATGTTTGGTGGAGACACTTCTACCCATTGAAAAAACCTGAAATTATGTATCTCAAAAGACATGTATGTGATGGTCTCCTAATACAGTGGAACCTAGGTCACAAACACTTCTGACCACAACCAAATAGGGTTCTGACCAAAAAATCCACAAAATGTTCAACTCTGGTCACGAACACATCCTCAGGTGTCGATCAAACACAGCAGCAGCAATTTTCCCTGCCACTGAGATTTCCCCTGCCACACCATTTTTTTGTACATGTATGTGCAGTCAGTCTTGCTTTTGGTCACAACCAAATTGGGTTGTGACCAAAGTCCTGGAATGGATTATGGTCGTGGCTGGAGGTTCCACTGTACATTATAAAACAGAGAAGATTCCAAAGTTGTTGTTTTTTTTAAGGAGTAAAACCTGTCATCTTTATACAAAAACACTAGTTTCATCCAAATTCATTTGTCTTTCTTGTTTAAAGTAAAAGAATTAACAATTAACATTTTTTCAGTTCTTTGTATTCAGATTTTTATTTAACTGGCATTGAAAAATTGGGAAACATTTTCATACATATCATAAAGGTTCATTTTTGTATCTAACCTTTTTAAGCCATTCTTTTTTCCTTTTGCAACTTCTAGTCCCTGATATATATTCATTTGTGTATCCCTCTGGTATTTTCCCCAATAACATTTTTGTAGATTTATTTATATCCCACATTTATTAATTTTACAAATAACTCAAGACAGCATATATATGCAACACACCTTGATCCTCCTATTTTCCCCACAACAATAACTCTGTGAGGTGGTTGATCTATAAAAAAAATAAAGTAGCATTACAAATATTCTCTGAATGGAAAACTCTGAAGTAAAATGTGGAGAAAAATAAAAAACTAAAGGATAGTAATATCATTTCAGATTACATATTAGAATAATATTTGTAACTTCCAAACTTCCATTCATTATTTTATACCAAGAGTAGTAATTGTCCATCATTAAGTCTTGCTCAGAGGGTGGAACTAAGCAATTGAAGTATGAGAACAGATATATTCACTAGATATGTGAGGGACAAAGCTTGGTCCTTTAATAGTGAGTCAGAGCAGATATAACAAAAATATTTAGGTCTTTAAGGATTTAGTTTTTCACTACATATATCACTGCACCAAAATGTGTTGCAGATACTTAGTAGGTGTTTTAGACATCATGGCTATTTGTAAGCAGTTGGACAGACTAGCCAATATCTGTGTGAAAGATTAAATGGGCACACTCATCTGACATCTGAAATGTCAGTATCAAAAAACTGGCAAGAGAAAATTTCAGTTCCCCTTGAGGAAAAAAATTACAAAAATCAATTTCCTGATGAGACAGCCAAATTAGAATTTGTCAGAAGATTAAACAGTTTTCACAGATTAGAGAACAAGATCTCTTAGCACATTTCAACTGTTAACCATCAGTGTAAGAATACTTGTGTTATATTTAATGATTGTCATACTGTCACTCAAAGTTTCTCTCTCCTTTCCCAATTCTTGGTTTCTGTTTCTTCACTGGGAGATGTTCCCTGTGGTTGTTGTTGATGATAATAATAATAATAATAATAATAATACAACATCAGGAGGGTCCACAAAATATTAAAATCAAAACTGAATGCTGGAAACATAATTAAAGCTATTAATACATGGGCA
>JAEANM010027380.1:0-10554 GCA_017656035.1 Myanophis thanlyinensis | reverse complement strand
TTATGACAAATCACAGCTTGAACTATCTTGCTTTGCATGTAATGAGTCTATCTCATATATTAGTTTCACCTTTTAAAAGTTGCATTTACTGAAATAAATGAACTTTTGCACGATATTCTAATTTTCCGAGTTTCACCTGTAAATATCCTACAACTAACTGCTCCAGTGTAGTCATTTATAGTATCTTTAGAATTTTACTTGTCATGGTTTAAATGCATATTCACCCAGTCAATATATGGGTAACTGAAATCTCCCAGAAAAGTCATGCTTTTTGGGATGCTTCTCTGATTTCCTTCTTCATTACCAGATCTTATTGAGCATCTTGGTTAGTGGACAATCGTACACCCCAATATTAGCCCATTTTTCTGACTTGATGTTTCTACCCAGAGCAATTTCACAATTGGCCTGCACTAAGGAGTTAACCATAGCTTTCAAACTAGTGGCTGAATTTCTCCAATTGACTGAGCCAAAATCAAACAAGCCTTCTAATAGCACAGTGTATGAACCCATCTTCTCTTCAATTAATCATATAGGAAAGTAAAGTCTTTCCATGTTGTAATTTTTTAAAAAAATGCTTTGCTCTTGCAGGTCAATTAAACAGTGGCATGTTGTGTTCCTAGTGTACTAGAGTTATAGAACAGAGTATTGTATCTAAGTGCATATTGAAAACAACTAGGTATTTTCCACAATATTAGGAAGTGCAAAATGTTTCAGTTAATATAAATTGTATGACTACAACTGTTCATATCTATATAATAGATGTAAATTTAGTCACAACCTATCTAATTTAAGTCAATGGAGATAAAATGGTTGAAAAAAACTCAAATGGTTGAAAAAAACTGTTTTATTACAAGATTTTAAGTCTTAAAGTTTGTTTCTTCTCTTCTTCATAGCTATGCTAATGTATTTTTCTCCCAGCCTTTAAGTCAGAAAGAGAGATAACCACAGAAATTGTGCTGCCCTCATAGTCTGGTATTGTATTACAGATACTTCTCAATTTACAACCACAGTGGAACCTGCCCACCACAGGTGTAAAACTGATCACCCACATAACTAATCCAATGTCATGATTTTTTTTGTGGCAATAGTTAAGAAAACACTATGGTCACTACGTGACAGTTTTACCAAAAACCTGAAGTAAATGCTGGTTTTCAGCAAAAATATCAAAAACAGATTCATGTCACTTTGGGATGCTGCAAACAGCTGTAAATATGGACTGGTTACCAAGTGTCCAAAGTGCAGTCATGTGACCATCAGAACTTCAGAATTCAGTTGAAAGTATCCATAGGAAGCTCAGTTGTAATTTCAAAGCAACCAGTCATAAGTTGAGGACTACCTCTACTTAAGCAATATAGTCAGTGTTTGTACCTTCAAACTATTGGGGGGGAGAGGGGGGGAGGATGTTTCAGGGCAATTAATTAAATGATTCCCTGTTATTTTTTTTCCAATTATACAGTGTTACCTACTATTAGGAAAACTAGTATCAATCACTTTCCTAGAGGTGGACAGGCAGGACAGCCATATTATTTTAGTTAGTCCTTATTTTTATTAACTACTCCATGCCTTTTCTAACAGGCTACCAATCTCATACGAGATCATTAGTTTATTAAATTATTTCAGAACTACTGCCTTTAGCAGGCATTTGGGTTACAGCTGGGCCTTGGCTTTTAATTGGTTGCTTAACAGCAGTTTTGAGTTATGACAGACCCCCTGAAAGTTACTTATGACCCGGTTTTCAATTTATGATCGCTGCAGAACCACTCCATTCATTTGGTCTTACGGTTGATCACAGAGATGCTGCAGCACCTCCCACCTCCCTATTTCTTCCCCCCACCCACCCGGAACCCTGCAGACTTAGGCATGATTCCAACCCCTACTAGGTCCCACACACTCCTCCTCACTTAATTTTTGAAGAGCCGTGAAGCCTTCCATAGCACTGAAATGGGTTACTTTGTCACTTTGCTCTATGGTGAGATTCCGGAATTGCACTGTGCAGTCCAGGGACAGGCTGCTCCATTTTGCTGTCTTAAATGTGGTTTGCACAGTGCTGGAAAAGCTTTCTACAGATTTTGGAACCTTTCCTTGTCCTGTGCAACCTCTACTTTATGACCCGCACATTCATTTAACAATTGCATTGGGGGGAAAGCAGGAATGGGAGGTTTACTAAGTGAGATGCTTCACTTAACAGCCATTGTGACGTGACTAATGGACAGGCTCCATTTTGGTTGTATCTCAAGGACCACTTGTACTTGCACATCCGTGTTCTTTCTCTTCCTTTGCTCTTACTCAAGAAGATGCATTGCAGATACTCATAATAGGAGAAAGAAAAATTTCCCTTTTGCAGAGGTTTTTCCTCTTCTTTCCTTACTGCGTATGCTGGGACCCTTCACAGAGTGCCAAGAGCAACTTGAAGGAGAGTTCCAGATGATACCCTTCCCTGTTTCTGAGTGCAAAATATGTTTGCAGAAGTATGGGATTGTAATTTTAGTGTGTCTTAATATGAGCAAGTAGCTACTCTCCCTTTCCATTTGGGTTTCAATGTGCTTCTGATTTAGTGTGAGTGTGTCTGTATATATGTGTGTCTGTATGTGTTGTACAGGACTGCTATTGTTGAACTTGTCTATGTGCATACAAGGCTTGACTGCAGAAAATTAATTTGAATGATCTCTAGATGGCAGCATTTATTAAATTTAATAGGACGATTGATCTCTTGAAAGACTGACACTCCTAGTTCTGCCATAAAATAGATGACTGTCTTTCTCCCCACTCCCCAGTTTGCCTGGATGATCAGAACAGGTGATTTGAAATACGAAGCAGAAAAGACTGAATCAGAATGTTATTTTGTTTTATGTTTCTTTCTCTGCTTCTTCCTAAAATATGCTTCCCTAAAACCCTGTTTGTTAGTCAGAGTCCCTTCTCTTTCCTTCCTTCATTATGCATACATATATATGCATATATGCCTCACATATTTGTCCAATTTACATTCTCCTTAGCAATATTCACAGCCGTGTGCGTGCGCACACACACAGACACACAAGCACTACTTATAATGTATACCTGCACCAACAAAAGACCTTGATTGACAGATCTATTGATTTCCTGAGATTTCGATATTCAGGTTAAAGAGAAAAACAAAAAAGTTGAATTTCAGCTCTAAAACTCCTTTTGAAGGCTCCCCCCCCCCCAATTATTTTGGCTAAAAAATCTACATGTTGATATTATTTTTGAGGTGAGGAACTTTCAGAAATTGTCATATAAGCTCTGAAATGTTTCTTATTTGTAAATTCTGAGAGAGAGAAATTATATTTGCAACATTTCCCTAAGCAGGATTCTACAGCTTGGTTTTTTGAGTGGAGAATCGTGATATTTGAGTGAAATTCCATGTCATATAAGAAAATGTAGGGACTAAGCCAAAGTAAATTAATTAAAATTACAACAATTAAATTAATTTGTTCTCTAAGTAACAGTTGATTAAAAATTAACATATGGAGAAATTCTGGAGGCTGAACTCAAGGACTAAAGTCATATAGGTCTGAGCTCTATTTAGAAAACTTTTCTCTTTCCCCAGTCATCTAGCCATTACAGATAGCCTTCGACTTAAAACAGCTCATTTAGTGACCATTCAAAGTTACAAAAGCACTCAAAAAAGTGACTTACAAGATCCAAGTCTCTTCCGAGTTGTGAAAACAGCCAGGGAATTAATCCGTATTTGGTTCCATACTGTGGTAACTGCGTTGTGTGTGAGGCCAAAGAGGCTGTCTTTGGACCCAAGATTCCCTTTTGGGGAACATTGTTGAGAAAGTAATTGGAGTGCACTACAGAGAACATTGGAGATAGCAGATTATCTGGACTCATTTCAGGCAGGTATTTAGTACAAATAAGTCTTGGTTATGCTTGTAGATAAGCTGTGGAATCAGGATGAAGGTAATGCATCTTTATCTCAGTGGTTTTTGCTCTTCATACAATCAACCATATCCTTCTGGATCAGCTTCCAGAGTTAGGAATGAGAGGCACAGTTTTGTGGTGTTGACTTCCTTCAGGGCCAATTCCAGTTGTATTGGTTTGGGGAGAGGTTATTCCCTACCCCCCTTCTCTGTGTGGTGCTATAGTGTTCGACTCTGTCCCCTTCTATGCAACATCTACATTAATCTGATGGGTGAAATCAACAGCTCAGTTATTGTAATGCATACTACAGGAGGTTGACCTTGAAGACCACTTGGAAGTTTCATCTGGTCCAGGCAGGCAGTTATGGGCTTGTATATCCATGTGATATCTCAGAGCTGCTTTTAGCCTTGTCTGGACTAACCAGGCATAACCCAGGAATACTAGCTGTATCTTTATTGTAAGGTTACATTAACAGAATCTTACAAGTCTGAAGATACCACTGCCGCCGCCCCCTCCCCGCACATCCTTTACTTTTACTATCCTGAAAATAAATCATATTTTAACCTAATTATTCTAACCTAATTGTTCTCCCAGCCCTTTGATGGATTTTAGTTGTTGGTAAGATGTTTTGGTGTTTGCCATCTTGTTTTTCTTGTCTTTTGTCTGGTTTGTTGGCTGTTGTTTCTCTATTTTTTTAAATATTATTTAGTATGTTGTGAGCTGCCCAGATTCAGGAATTGGGCAAAATTTATATTCTTACTTTTGGTGTGACTCCTAGATAAGAATTGTGAATTATAATCCTAGTTTATAAATGGACTTCTCCCCTGTGAATGCTATATTTGCTCATGTACTAACTAAAATTCAGACTAATGTTAAAAGGCAACTAAATGACTATAGTAGGCTTTTATTATTGGAAAACATATATAGTAGTTATTTCTAGTTTGTGCCTTTCAAATAGTGCCTGTAAAGTGTCCACTCTTTAAGCAGAATTTTAAATATCAGTAATATAAGCACTTCCTTTATTATGTATTCCAAATGCATCCAAGTGATCAGCTAATCCTTCAGAATATAATTACACAGCTATTTCCAAATACCAAGTTAAGAGATACTACTACTATACTGTCAAACAGTGTATCTTATAAGGCAGACTGAGTAACAAAAGCTTTTAAAATCTAATAATAGATTGGCTTTAAATAATGGAAAGAGATCCATTAGAGGAACCTGCTACTATTATTTTATCTGATGTAGCTGATAATCCATATTTTCATTCTGTAAAACATTTCAGTTCATGAATCAACAGCTTAATTGCTCTTAAAAGAAACTAGTTGTGTTTTTCCCATAATCAGTTGACAATATTAGTTGTGTATCTGAACCACTGGCCTAAATCCCAGAAGAATGATTCAATTCTTGCCCGATTTATATAATTCACATTTAAATTATCAAACTAACTGGGTGGGTGTGTTACATTTAAGTATAGGATGAATATGGGACTCAGGAAAAGAACCATCCCCCTTTTTTTACATGGCACCTTCCATCTGAAACATCAGTTCCCCCAGAGTTTACAGTAGCTCTGATCCTTCTGGCCTTTCATAAGGCCTGGTGTCCCAAAAGTGTGTTAATTATGTGTTGGGTGTTTTTTTTTTTAAATCTGGTCTGTCATATATGTTATTTACTGATTTATTGTAAAATACAATGTTTCATTTTAAATCATTGTTAGCTGCCCAGAGTCTGGCATTTGAGATGGGCTTACCTTCACTCTATAAACTGAGTAAATACAGTATATAAAGAGATAGAGATAGGAATAAATGGAGAGAGATGCACTTAACATCAATAACTTCACTTTTGTTACAGGCCTGATTATTACCTGATTATGGAACAAGGTAGTACCTACCCTTGTTAACAGTTTAACAGAGGTCTGAAAGTACAGGTAGTCCTTGACTTACCACCACAGTTGAGCCCAAAATGTATGTTGCTAAGTGAAACATTTAAGTGCCTTTTGCCTTTTACAACTTTTCTTGCCACTGTTGTTAAGTGAATCATTGCAATTGTTAAGTGAATAACACAGCTATTAAGTGAATCTGGCTTCCCTGCTGACTTTGTCATAAGATCGCAAAAACTGATCATGACCTCAGGACACTGCAAGCGTCATAAATATGAACCAGCTGCCAAGCATCTGAATTTTGATTATGTAGTCATGTCACTTTTTCAGTGCCGTTGTAACTTTGAATGGTCACTAAATGAAGTATTGTATGTCAAGGACTACCTGTATTCATTTTATTCATACCTTTAGAGTTTTTAAAGTTTTGTATGTGTTTGTAGGTTGCCTAGGTCATTAATATAAATGATTGTTCAGCTGCTATGAATTTCTCACAAGATAATTTCTTCTTTTCCCTGTTCCTCACAATGAAATAAACATGAAGTCTGGTAGCACCTTTAAGACTAACCAAGTCATAAGCTAGTGTGAACTACTGCTCAGTTTGTGTTTATTTTCTTGTCACAGATTAATAAAACTTTTTCCCAGTCTCCCTGATGGAGTTATTCTGCTCTAAAATTGTATTTAAGGTAACTATGACTTGATTACTTATGCTTTTAAAAAAAGATTTAAATCTCCAAAACAATGTTTGCATAAAAATATTTCCATAAAACATACTGTAATTGACCACACCTTTAAAAGAGACAATATAAAAAGATGAGGTAGTCACAATAGTAGCATTTTTCTATACTGCCAACTAGGGATGCCTCTAATGATTTAGATAATGGAGATTTATTGACTTACTGCCCTCTTCTGCCATGCTGGGGACAGTTTTTGCCAGCTAACTATAAATCTTGGGTGAAAAAATTATTGTTATTCTGGCATCTGTTGAAGGGAAAGGTTCTCATTTCAACTTGTGATGTTTTTTTGTTGTTCTTGTTCAAAGATAGCCAGTATCTAGTGGTATTTGTTACCTCAATACAAATCATGTGATTTAGGAAGAAAGGAAAATAGGATGGAAAAAATGTAGCATAATCCTTTTTGCACCATTACAAAGTGTGAAGTATGTGTTGTGATACACCTCTCCTTTGTATGACATTGCTAAGACATTAGATAAAGTAATATTTTATTGTTTTATAACCCTCACATTCTGACGATGAAGTTACAAATGACTTGCAGTTTTTCTTCAAGCTAAACTTACTCATAATAAACATATTCCTGGAAAGAAAAAGAAATCCAGAAACAAATTTCTAAAATAAAGTCCCAAAACTTGCAAAAAAAAAAAAACAAAAAAAAAACCTTCAGTAGGATATTTACTATAATTTACTCCACACATGATGCAATACAGGTATTAGATTGTGATTAGCCTTTTAGGTCTTGATCCCCCATATTATTGTTATTGAATGATCCAAATTCATGAACCATTACAGGGCCTACATAAATATTACTAGTCCTTCTGCTCTTAAGGAAATTCTGATGTTATTCTTCTTTTGGAGATGTTATACTATTACACTAAATCATTATTCTGTATAATCATATTTATCATGGTATTAGTACATGTTTTGGGGAGATTCCTTTTACATATTGATATTTTATATGAACTAAGATATTAGCAAACCAAATATCTCTGGAATTTAAGATGTTGGTGTATTAGGCCTGTTTTTCCATTTGTGCTGTTTAAACAAAAGACTCTATAATGTGTGTCAAACGCAAGACCCGGGAGCTGGATGTGTCACATACTGGCCATGTCCACCCCTGGTTTAGCAAAGGGGGGGAAAGTTGTGATACATCACATTATGTGTTATCACAAGTTTGACACCCCTGCTGTATAATGTATGTATACATAATTCTAGGATTCAGATATAAATATAAAAAAATGGAATAAAGGACATGAGATCAAGTCCTATAAAGTTTACTACTCTGAATAAATAATTCTAGGATTAGGATATAAATATAAAAAATGGAATAAACATTATGATGGTAGAATGTTTTCTGCAGTCCTTGCATTTAACAGTGGAGAAAATAAAAGGCTGGCTTTGTCTCAGTAAAATTCCTGTATCTTCTCAAAATAGTTTCAAAATAGGGCTTCAGCTAAATGTATTTTTATCATGGATACTGTAATACAGATAGTAATCACTTAACTATGGTTTGAGATTACAACAGAACCCCAGAAGGTACCTATAACCCAGTTCTAGAGTACCAACAGAGATATACACCCCACATGCAGTCACATATCTGCACTTTGGATGTTTAGTAGCTGGCTCTCTTTTACAGTCAAGTGAAGCATTTCATGGTTATCTGACAATTTACATTTCCAGAAAAAAATGCTTATAGGAATGCATTGACTGATTTAATGACCATGGTGTTCATTTAATAATTGGCACATTCTCTTTACCGCTGTGGCATTAACTACTACTACTACTACTACTGCTGCTGCTGCTGCAAAACAGGTAGTCAGGTCAGTCACATGGATGTCTCAACTTATGACCATCATGACTTACAACAGAAAGTCCAGATTCCATTATGGTCCTCAGTCAAGGACTAACTCTATATACTCTTATCTGTCAAAAAGGTGTTACCCGATTCCTTTTTTTTAGCTACTGTATCATATATTCTTAATACAGGTCCCCTACACCTTGTACATCAACTTTGCAATTGAAAAGCTACCATTATGGACAAAGTTCTAAATTTAGATCTTAGGGAAGACAGTACACTTGGTTCATCAAGAATAACTAATGTTCACAGTAAATGTTTGCATAATAGAAATTTGGGGATGTGAGGGGCCTCCAGGAACATGTCCCATTTGTACACCAGCCTTTTTCAGTGTCCAGTGTTATCTTCCATATTTGTATACATGTTGGACTTAGCAAAAGAATACTGTATAATGCTTCGTTTAACCACTTACTTCTGAGGGCATCCAACAGTTCCCAAAGTTTACCTTCCTGGGGTTCCAAATGTAGGTTGGATGAACCACACATTTCAAGTGTTCTGTTCACAACTTCTTGGTGGCCTGAAGTTATTGAGTGGGAAGCAGCAATTTCAGCCCTATAATTGCAATCCATACTTGCAGTTTCATTCTCCAAAGCCGTAGTTCAACGTTTCAATGCTTTCAAGTAATTCTGCGCTGAATGGAAAACGAAAGTTAATGTTTCTAGAGAGGCGACAAAATGCCGTTTTCACGGCGTTTCCTCACAAGCAACCACCAGCATACCCTAAGCTTGCTTTCTTATTACCGGCAGAGGTGCTTTTAACCCGGCCCTACCTCTTTAAATATGCGATCTAGACTAAGAGGGAGGTGCCTGCTGCTCACTTTTTTTTAATGCGCCTTTGAGGCACGCACGCACGCACGCACGCAAGCTCCACCCGCAGCGCCTTCTGTCTTGTACTCCTCCCTTTTGCGCGCGCTCTCTCGCCCCTTCGTCATTGGCCCGGCTTTGTCAGCTGACCCTGTGTTATTTCCTGCGTGTGTGTGTCTATGAGGAGAGAATGGAGAGACAAATCTTCGGTCTGTTACTGCGGAGCCGCTTCCGGACAGAAGCAGATCCCTGCTGCCCCACGCGCCACTGAAAAAAATCTTGTCCACTCCGCGCTCCCCTCTTGCGGGGGGAGCGGGGAGGAGAACGAGGCTTGGGTAATGACTTCCATACGTTTAAAGCCGTCCTGCGGGCCTGGATGGAAGGGGCGGGGTGGGAGAAGGAGACGGTGCCAGGCAGTTTCTGGGCCGCAGCATCTGGGTCTCCTTCCCCCAACCTGAGTAGGTGCCTGGACCAGGAACGCGGCCTACTAAGAGAGGGAACACCTGGAGTGGGTCGGAAGTGGGGAGGCAGCAGAAAGTCCTTTTATTTCAGCTAAATCCGCCCCTCGGGGAGTTTCTTCACAGACCTTTCAGTTCCCTGTCATACTTCCGTGCTTGGTTCCTTACGTATGTACGTCTCGCGAAGAAGAAAGGGGGTCTCGGAGGGAAGTATAATGAAGGGGTTCAAAGGTTTGATGTGGGAGGAGGAATAGTAAAATAGGGTTTCTTTCAGTAGTTTAGTCTCATTACTCTTCCTAATACTTTTTTTCCCCTAAGGCAATAGCCCTAAATCTTCTGCGCCAGTTGTAAGTTAAGCACTTCTATATACTTCTATAAAAATATTTGTGGATGTTTTTATAATGGTATTTACTGGTTATTATTTAAAAAGACTAACTTCAGAAATAGTTTACCCCTCACGTTTAGGTGCCTAGCTGAACCATTACAACCAAAGATCTGGTATTTCTTCACACCAATCTGCATTGTTTGAACTAATATACCCCATGATTTTTGACACTATCATCAATCTGCACAAGATGAGTTGGAGTCCTGTCAAAGATTTAATGATTTAGTGTTGATACAGCAGAAAATACAGAGATTCGGATGGATGAGTTTTCATGAATTGTAAAATAACTTTTAGGTGGTAGATATACGTGTAAGCAGTTTTTTATGATAGCAATAGTAATAGTAATAGCAATAGTACTTACAGCCTCTCTAAGTGGTTTACAGAATCAGCATATTGCCCCCAATAATCTGGGTTCTCATTTTACCAACCACAAGGATGAAAGGCTGAGTCAACCTTGAGCTGGTGAGGATTGAACCACTGGCAGTCACTAGAATTAGCCTGCAATACTGCATTCTAACCACAGCACCATCATGGCTATTATTATTATTATTATTTTAT
>JAEANM010027379.1:0-10554 GCA_017656035.1 Myanophis thanlyinensis | reverse complement strand
GTCATGTGACTGGGTGGGCAGTTTCTCTAAGCAGGGCAATAAAGATTAGGCTAGAAACAACACCAGAATGTTTTTTTTCCTGCCTTCCTTACAGGATTAAACGTGTAAAGTGGGAAAAAAACCAAAAGGAGATTTCTTCTAACAACCGGTTCTCCAAACTGCTTAGAAAATTTACTACCCGTTCTAGCGAATAGGCTAGAACCTGCTGAATTTCACCTCTGCAGTGGCTTTACATTTATGTGCATTCCAAAATAGCTTGCCTGTTGTAACACATTCAAAGGTAGTATTAATGCCCCTTTCATAATGCACATATATTTGGAATGGTTTTATCCAAACCTTTCATTAATTAATTCATTTCTGCATTTGTGTCCTGCATTTTCTCAAAGAGGTCAAGATAGCTTTCGTGGTAATCTGTCTCTTTTTTATTCCTGTGATAACAGTACTGCAGTATGATATAGTTTAGGCTGAGAGGGGGCCATTCCTCATTGCTGAGTAGAAGTACTATTCACCCATCCTTGACTGGGAAGAAAACAGCAGCAGTGTGGAAAATGCTGTTCCAATGAAATGAAAAACAGAGTTAGGAGACATGAACAACAAAGATTCCTTTCTAGCATTCCTGAAAGTGAAGGTTTTGCTTTTTACACATCAACCAAATGTCAATGGGACAGGTAATGACCAACTGACCGGTTAGGCAGTAGGCTGAGAGAGTGAATGGCCCAGTCACTCAGTCAGCTTTCATACTAAGCTGGGATTAGAATTCACAGCCTCCTGGTTTCTCGCCTAGTGTTTGAATGCTTCTGCCATTTAGATGCAGGTATAGAAAGATTCAGAACTCAGCTGGCCCCAAATTTAGAAAGCTTCACAATTCAGTGGTAATTTGAACTTGACTATCCCTAATTCAAATTCAACACCTGAACTATTGCGCTAAATTTGATATAGGCAAAAACAAACAGTATCCACAAGATTTTTAGATGTTGATTTTGTTGCAGTACAAATTCCACCTGTTTCATATGTATGTGTGACATATTGACAAAAGGGAGTTGTGATCTGACAAAAGAAATGGGGTTTGCATAATGCTTGATTCATCATTTTGTCCTGCCCCTCCTCTTTTTGCCCCCTCTCAGACACAACTGCAAACAATTTAGAATTTGGGAACCGACTTCATATAGAGGGATGAGCAACATGTTTGAAATCCATAGAATTGTATATGAATATTTCAAAACTGCGCCATTGAAATCTGGCAGCAAACTATAGAATGATAGCAAAAACCCTACATTTGGTGGGGACAAATAAAATATTGTAAATCAGTTAAGCTTTCACTAGGCTTTACGTTCTTATTTTAATAAACTCTCCCCACCCACCCCATCCAACAAATCCCCATAAGAAGCCCTATTTAAAGGAAGAGCCTTTCTCAAACTTATTATTAATAGTATCATTAATAGCATCACAAGATAACTGACATATTTATTTGATAAATAAATATTTTGTGCCATTGCTATCTTTTTGCTGTTTTCTGGTGCCTCTATGTTCCTGGAATATAGTTAACAAATCCAACATTTGTAAAAGCACCAATAAGAAAAAAGGAATACACAGTAATAACTAATGTCATCATGCAGATTCTAGAAATTGTAGAAATATGGCAGACGCTGGGCAGGATGGAGTTATGATTGATTCTTCTTCCCAATATACACTTTGGGAGACTTGTGAATATATGAATCTAGATATACATTGAAAAACTTAATTAACAAAGATAATCTGTCTGAATTGATAGCATCTAAGCTATTATATGGTGAGCTCATTGTGAGTTCTTACCATTCTTGGGGTAATGAGGCAACACTGATTTCTTCATATAGAAAAAAGATTATGAATCTGAGGGGTAAAGAAATAATAATAATTTCTTATTAAAAATCTTACAAGTAGACATGCTTGTGAGCTAGGATTTGCCAATCACCATTTGCCATTAATATGGGAAGTAACTTTTACCTCAAACTTTAAGCACAGTTGGGGAATTCTGGGAACTGAAGTCTCTTGCCAAGGCTGGGAAACCATGCTTTAGCTTCAACAAGGAGAGTTCTTTTAAACACAATAGAAGCATTTTAAGCAAGGCCAAGTAGATTTGTGATGTCAATGTACAGGAAAGTTATGTGGGCTACCACTGACCATATAATTCTACTTCCCAAGAAGAATCTTAAGTTTCATACCAAAAACACACACACACACATTTCTGGTTTGTAATTATTGCAAACATATAGTTGAACCTATCTGGGCAATACCTGATGACTCTTCAAAATTGTTAAACAAAATTTCTAGAGGCAGAGGTTTGGGTCTGTATGTTGTTCATAGATTTCCTTGACTCTTCCTAAAAGACTGACATAATTCTAAGCAACCTGTCTGGATGTTACATTCATCACCAGGAAAGCTGTTCCCAGTGGAAGAATTTAGGCAGGGCACCGTGATTGGGGGAAAGCTTTTGCAGAAGTGGAAGCATCTGTTTGGGATCTCTTCCCCAAGAACCTGACCAGAAGCCAAATCTGATTTTTTTTGTTCTGGCACCAGAAAAAAAAATGGTTTTATTTATTTATTCACTAAGACCTTCCAGAATGGCATACAGTCATTTTAAGCATGCAAGCAATCTTTATACATTTATTTTTCTTTATATATTTATTTTTATTTGGGGGGACGGGACTTCTTTTAATTATCTCTTGGTCATTAGAGACTCACACAAATATTTTAACTAAACAAATAAATATAGAAGCAGACTATATTTTGGCCAAGAAAGAAAGCATGTACATTTGCTTCCATTATAATTTCTGGAGATTACAAAACACATTTTTTATCCTGAGTAAATGGCAACACACAACTAATTTGGTTCATGTTAGCATAGTATGTTTTTAATACTGATATATACACTAGTATAAAATCTACAGTGTTTCTTGGAGCATTATCTGCCCTTCATATTTATTTCTTCTGCTCCCTTAATTATTTCCCAGGAACTGAGTTTAAAATATTTCAAACCCTCTGTTTTCAGTTCATGCTGTAGGATGTAATAAAAAGAAAACACCCATGTTTCTTTAACTCTGCTCATTCAGGAATTTTGTTTCTTTGTGAAGTCAACAGGTAACCAATACATCTGTCCCCTATATTCATTGGACAACCTTATGTCCTGAACAGGTGTCTTTTCATTACTTTTTAGTATGCTCAAGATGTAGTCATTTTACAGGCATTTTAAAAAGTACTAGCCTTATAATCAATAATTCCCAATGATTTAGGTGACATTATACAGGTAGTCCTCTACTTATAACAATTCATTTAGTGACTGTTCAAAGTTACAACGGCACTGAAAAAAGTGACTTACGGTTGTTTTTTAAACTTTTGATCATGGGGATGCTGCAATTGATGCTGCAATTAAAAAACAATTTAAATTGTTTTTAAATTTTAAATTTTAATTTGATCGGCCTTGATTTAATTAATTTTAATTGGGTTTTTAAATTGTTTACTTGTATGTTTTTACCTGGCTGTGCACCGCCCCGAGTCCTTTGGGAGAGGGGCCAGTATAAAAATCCTGCAAAATAAATAAATAAATTGTCATGTGATCAAAATTCAGGCACTAGACAACTGACTCGTATTTATGACAGTTGCAGTGTCCTGGGCTCATGTGTTTACCTTTTGCGAACGTCTGACAAGCAAAGTCAATGGGGAAGCCAGATTCACTTGTGTTACTAAATTAACAACTGTGGCAAGTCACTTAACAACTGTGAAAAGAAAAGTCATAAAATGGGGGAAAAACTCACTCAACAAATGTTTCCTTTAGCAACAGAAATTTTGGGCACAATTGTGGTCTTAAGCCAAGAACTACCTGCATTCTATTTCATGGCCTCTCTGAAGGCTTAATGAATGATAGCTGAGCCGACACTTTAATCCAGTATTCACAAGATCTCGTTAAAGATACCAAAGCCATTATAATAACCAGCTACATAGGTTCAGGTTACATATTGGAAGTACTGTTCAGAGTAATGTGTAAGTGCCTAAAACTGATGAATGGGAGCTTTCCTGTTTGCTTCAGTGAGACTTGAGATTCATTCCATGTGATGAATAAGGATTATATCTGAGCCAAGAAGTTCCCTTCCTTCCCCTTTCCTACTCTGCAAGGTGTGTGAACCTTGCTAACAAGCAATGAGGCTGGGATAAGAAAAACTTTTTTTTATATACCAACCAGGCTCTGTTTTCCGTTTGGAAGGCATTCATAACTGAATCAGTTTTATGACTGTTGCCTTGATTAATGTATTGGTGTGGGGTACCATTAAAATAGTGCAGCATTAATCTTGATTTAGACTTGTCTACAATTGCATTTAGATGTTAATGTATATCTATGCTGTGAAGAGGTTCAAATTTCAAATTCAAATTTTATTGGTCACATGCACAGTCATACACGGTACAATATGCAGTGAAATGCTTACGCAACCATTCACAACCACAGGTAAGTTAGGGCAGAATGAGAGGGGTAGGTTAGGAATAAGTTGAAGGGAGGTAGTTGGGAAGGTGGGTATTTTCGTAGTTCCCATTTTAATCCTTATTGTTCATGTGGTGTCTGATTTAGTGTCCTATGTGGTGTCTGATTTAGGTTGATGGGTAAGAGCAGGTTGCTGATGATCTGATGCGTACACTTCTCAAATCTCAACTATGCATTGTGTGACAATGTGCCGTCCTGCATGCTGATTGATTGATTTGACTTCCTGTTGGGGAATTTTCTGTGCTTTTGCTGTTTTAGTTCCCCCTGTCCAGAACGTTAAAATTTGCAGAAGTATGAATGCAACAGTTACACATCCATCTCCAAACAACATTTGCATAAATTCCCTGACATGCAATAATGCAGAAATCTAATTTCCACCTTAGGCAGGTTCAGGAAAAGAATGTTTGGCATTCTGATTTATTGGATTTTTGTTTTTAGACTGTACCAATATTAAATAGTTTAAATGTATATTGGTAGCTGATCTGTCTCTGTTGCAAGAGGAAAAGTTAGAACAATAAACGAGATAGAATTATTTGGGCATAATTCTAACTATGAGAAAATAATTCTAAGCATGAGAAGACGATCTTTTGGCAACTGCATTTAGTGCTCTCCTTTCTCTCTCCCTTTAGAGAAGACACCAAAACATCTCTTTCATATGACCTTTTGAATTGGGTGAATAAATTAATTCTTAAATTCTTTTAATGATTAACTACTATTTTTTTCCTTTCTTTTCACCCATTGCCTTGGGTGTATCATTTAAGCCAATAAACAACTATTTTAATAATAATTTAGAGCATAAAGCAACCAACTAATCTGACTCTAGCCAAAAATTGTTTCTGCAGCAAAGAGAGCAGCCAACTGCATAAGAGAAAATACATGCATGTATAGCGTTTCATGTGGGTTGTAGATGTAAATCCGGCTTTACCATTCAGAATACTTTTATCACAGTTACTTAATCAGTTCACCAGCCAACACACTGAATCAATCAAAAATGTGGTGGGACAGTATATGTGGAACAATCCTTAACAATGAAATTAGTGGGAACACCAGCTGCATGCAGAGAGAACCACAGAGATAGGAGCTTGTCATGCTTTAAATAATGCCTAATTATTTATATAATAACACAAAGAAATGGGATCTTTCTGATTGGACTGGAACCAATAAGATCTGGGATCTATATGAAGTTGCTCTTAGCGGTGACCCTACTTAGGCAGTAACATATTTTCAGGATAGGAACCAATTCTGTTCAGCCATGATGGCCAGTGAATTAATTTTGTGTGTGTGTGTGTGTGCGCGCCTTTGAGTCATCCACCCCTTTCGGCAATGGCCTGGGCTATTCTCCAGGTTTTTTTGCAAGATTTTTTTCTTGCAAGATTGGCAATACTTTGCCATTGCCTTCTCACTAGGACTGACAAAGAGTGACTGGCCCAAAGTCACCCAACTGACTTCATGCCTAAGGCAGGACTAGAACTCACAGTCTCTGGTTTCTAGCCCACTGCTGTTACAGAGAATGCTGAATAAATGTCACAGTGCTTATCAGATTTGGTAAATTTTGGGGTTCTTTGAATATCCTTTAGTGTTAACTTGATTTATATTTGGTTCTGTCTCCTGATTTGCCCAATTTTGATTGGCTCTTTGATACTGATTTCTGACTTTCCCTTTGATCTTGCTCCTGTTTTATTTCTAATGTTGAACAGAACTCCTGGTACCAAAATCGTCTCTCATCTTTAGAATTTTCTCAGACTACCATTTATTGAACTATAAATGGTAGTCTGAGAAAATTCTAAAGATGAGAGACGATTTTGGTACCAGGAGTTCTGTTCAACATTAGAAATAGTGCATGTCCAAATGTGGATGTATTGCAATGCTTATTTGTAACTACTTGAACTAATAATAGTTATTGGAAATGTGCATTACCATTTGCCCATTCATTACTGGCAATACAGGATTAGTTCTTATCATAAACTGTACATTCAGCCTGCTCCGTGAATCATTTCCACTGCATCAGAAGCTCAAAGTTAAGCAAATGTAATGAAGAAAAATGTGTAGGCACACTATCTTTTCAATTCCCACACAGATAGGATCATATTTATTTATAGTTCATTTGCTATTGAGAAACAGCTGAAAGTAGTTTTCCTTTCTATGCTGTCTTCATCCTTGCTGAACATACACACTTACACAGAATAGTTGTTTGTCTAAGAAATCTTCAGGGAAAGACATTCCCTTTGAGAGGAATGTGTTTGTAAGATTTCAGACTTGTCTGATCTGGACAATAACAGGCTATGTCGGAGAGCTGTAGAATAATTCCCTAAAGGTACCACCCAAGTCTGCAGTATTATACTTCAGTACTGTAATTAGGGATCTGCTGCTGATAAGGATGCTGACCTAAGCCACTTTCTGCTGTGGCCAGACATCAAGAAGAGGGCAGTGAACGGAATGAGCATTAACCTTCTACTGCTGCTAACAGAATCTAGCCGTTGGACTGAAATGGAAAGAGATGTAAACAACTGAAAACGTGTCATTGACTGCAAAAGTTTTAGATCTTTAATCGGTGAGAACTGGAGATGATGGAAACAGCAGATGGTCCACATAGTGATTCTGTTGATATTTTTTCAGTCAGAACCATAACATGGCAGGATTTACAAAAGAGGCAGTTTTAGCACAGCTCCTACTCTGGATAAAGATAGGGTTTGCTTCAGAGGTCTTGGCAAAGGGTACTGACAACCTAGGATGCAAAAGAACTCTGCCATAGATTTTCTAATGGAGCAAATCATCCAGGAAATGGCATTGTGGAATCGATGAAGTCTGCTAGTCTTTCTTTGGACCAAGAATTAGCGAAAAAAAATGTTTGTGAGAGGCACATCTGAAGTTGTGCACATTTTCTAAAGCTTGTAAATCAGAAAATTTGTATAAAAATGTTCATTGGGAATGTCTGTGAAATCAAGAACAACAATGTTTTCTCGTTTTCTTGCAGTTTATGAGAACATCTATGCATGTGAGTGAAAATTGTACTTCATGTGCTAGGAAAACTTGCAAATGAAAGCAGATGCAGAATGTTACGTGACTTTTTTAAATTAAAAAAATGTAAAACTTTCCATGGGTCAGAAAATGGACATGCTAATGTGGACAATGAAATAAACCTAACATCTACTAATTTGCACATTCTTACAAATTAGCTAATTCTAGTCTGCCTCTTTCCCATTACCATAATGATTCTCCAGTCTAATCCTCTGCATATTTACTTGGAAGTATGCTTCACTGAATTTGATGGCAGTCATAAAAAATGTAAATAAGACTGCAGACTTAGTTATGTTTGTGGTTCATATCACTATGGTGATTTCAAAATGAAATTTAAAGGATTCCCGAAGCCAGACTCTTTGAAGGGCTAGCTGCCCAGATCTCTCACGATCTCTTTCAAATGTACGTGTCCCAAGATAATGCTGCAGGATCCGATTCTGTGTTGGTCACCCAGATTGGCTCCTGCAGCATTATCTTGGGACATATACATTCATCTTCATTTGTAAAATTTTAAAACCCAGTATAAATTGAAATCCTCATCTTGCAGTGATTTGTTCTTGATGGGCTTCATTTCTTGCCCTTTGTAATTTTGTATTTTTGTTATTATATTTGCATTATTGATTCTCATTTTATAACATCAGTTTAGTACTTTAATTCTTTTATTGTAAAAGAGGAGTACAAACTGTTTAGATTCCTGTTGGATTGGACTGACCTATAAGCCTCAACAAACAAATAAAGATACGACAGTTAAAAAAAAATGTTGACTTTCTGAGTTAGGCTTCTTTTCTCCAATTTACAGGAACTAATTCATATCCTGTTAGTGCCTTTTTGGACATGGCAAATTGGCATGCAACTAACACCTTCAACAATGAATGCCATAGAGAGGAAGGAGTCAAGCTATTTTCTAAAGCACCTGAAGGGCAGACAAGGAATAATGGATGATGGAAACTGAGCAAGGAGAAATATGGAGACACTTTCTGACAGTGAGAGCAATCAACCAATGGAACAGCTTTCCTTCAGAAACTGTGGGAGCTTCATCACTTGAGACTTTCAAGAAGAGATGGACTGCCATCTGTCAGAAATGGTGTAGGGTCTCTTGTTTGGGTGGGGGGATTGGACTAGATGACCTGTATCCGTGATGGCGAACCTATGGCATGGGTGCCACAGGTGGCACATGGAGCCATCTTGCTGGGCACACAAGCTGTCAGCCAACTTACCTCCAGCTAAGCATGCATGTGCAATTGCACATGCACCCATACACGACTGCAGAGACCCAGCTGGTCTTCGGGCATCCACTGTGCATGCGCATGATTGCGGCAGGAAATCCAGCTGGTCTTTGGAACTCTCTGCACATGCACAGGCGATTGCTCATGTGCGCATGAGTGCCTGTGTACAGCACATGTGCATAGCATGTGCAAAGGCTGCATGCATGTGCAGATGTTGCGATTGCATATGCAGCACATGTGGAGGAGCCGCACACAAGTGTAGATGGTACGCGCAAAGCACATACTCATTGGCACTCGATAAGTAAAAGGTTCACCACCACTGACCTATATGATCCCTTCCAACTCTGTTAATCTGAAATAAATTAATCTGAAGGGAAGGATGAGGTATTCTTTCTTTTACAGCAGCATGGTCCCCATTCATTAAAAAATGTACACTAAAACAGCACATGGAACATAGTTTTAAGAGGCAAAGAGTGATTTACATGAGTCAGACTGTCATTTAAAACAGATAAGGAGAAAGTATCACCTGACTTTTTGCAAATTCTTGTGGCTATTGCATAAGGCCACTGAAAGGAAAAAAAAAGAGGATTCCTGTTCTTTGCCTCTAACCTTTGTTTGCTGTATTTATCTATATTTAAAGCATTTATCTGTTATCTGCTTCCACCTTTATGCTGTAGCAAAATAATCAGTCATTCTGCATCTCCCTCAATGATCGCAGAGTTTGAGGTTAACCGTAGGTAGGGAATTCAGTTTCAACCTGTACTATACTTGACCTATAATAATAGTTACATTGCTCATGAGGCCCAGAGGATAAATGGAACAGTCTATACAACCAAGACTCATACTATGAGTGGAGGAATGTGTGCCTTTGCTCAGGACCTGTTTTCATTACGCATTCCAGCAGGAACATGCTCTAAGGCAGATTTCCCCAACATAATGCCCTCTAGATAATGTTGGAATACAATCCCATCATTGATACAAATTAAAATTCATTTGGGGGAGATTGCTTCGGCACAGCTGTGCATTTTGACATTCAGATAATGTGTGATGATTTAATGTGCAACTGAGTGATGGGCTACATGCTGCCTATGCAAATGGGGATCGCAATATCAAAAGTGTTGTTAAACTCCCAGTGCTCTTTTCCACTCTCTCATGCACACTATTCTGTGAGATTTAATGTATTATTTGCTTTACAATTTTTATAACTTATACAGCTTTCTTGACACTTTTGATTTGTAACAATATGCAAACACAGACTGAGCAACAAGCATTACTTATCAGAGACCCTATATTATCAAGATTGGTACTGTAACTGTTAGACAATAGCCCATGAAGTCTGAGTTTAAATCTTTTCAAAGGCATAATGCTCTCTCGATGACAATTCACAGTTGGTTTCACACAGAGAGCTACACCCAAAAATGACTAGAAAGTCTACAAACAAAATGACCATTGTTCTTAGGGAGCTGATCAAGCCTTTCCCTAACATGCCACTAATAGTATGTTACCATACATGTTGTCCTTTGCCTATAGTTGCAACTAATGTCCTCTTCCTGTGACAACTAGTTTTGCCACAGTAGACTTGTCAGTCACCCCATATTTATATTCCCATTATTTTCAGTGGGTCATTTTCAGAGTAAATGTTTTTGTGCATGCGTGTGTGTGCACATTTATTTATTTATTTATTTTCATGATTTGTATACCGCCCCCTCTCCCTAGGGACTCCGGGCAGTTTACAGCCAATAAAATACACATACACAATTCACTCCATAAAAAACCAATTAAAATAATTAGATAGTGGCT
>JAEANM010027378.1:0-10554 GCA_017656035.1 Myanophis thanlyinensis | reverse complement strand
CTTATTTCTGTATGGAGAAGTGATAATTCGGGATCTTGCTGCTCTCAAAAAAATATATATTGTTTGATATTTGTTTGTGTAGTTGTTTGTTTGTTGCTGAAAATTTAATAACATTTTTACAAAAAAAAAAAAAGAAAATTGTCAACATGCTGTCTTCCAGATGTTCAGGGATTACAGTTCCCAAGATTCTCAACTAACCTGGAGAATTTGAACACATTTGAAAGATAGTAAAATATTCTAAAATATCCACATGCATCTGAAAATGTTTATATTGTGGAATGAAATAGAAGCTACTATGGTGCCAGATTAAGTGTTTTTAAAAGTCTAACACTTTATAGTACCGAAGGTAATAAAACAGACATCCAGTTAAATGTGATCACAGCCATGTTCACAGGCACTGTCACCAAAACACAAAAAAGACATAATGACAACAGAAATGAAAGATAACAGCCTTGTTTAAAATTTGACTCTTTTAGTGTTTAGGAATTGATGGATAAAACATTAAAACAATGGCTATGCTTAAAAGCAGCCTTCCCAAGGTGGTCAGCATCAACTATTGATATTTCATAGTGCCATTAGTTAATATTTATTAAATTATTTTCCCATAATAAATGTTTGGGGCTTGGTGAACAATCTGAAATTTCTTGAAGGGATTAGCTAAAGTGTTTAGGATCTCCTGCTTTAAATAAAAATACATAGACACATAGTTGGGGAAGTAATACCTGAATGACCTTTGACTTTGCCTCATCTGTGGGCCAGGTGCACAGTATTGATCAGTTGCTCCCGAGTATTGTTTTTTTTCCATTATAATATAGGATCTGTGAAATATCAGAAGCTAAAAGAAACTTTGGGCCATGTTCTCTGCTACCGCTTTGCTTCTTTAGATAACAAACAAGAATCTCAGAAGAAGAAAATCAGAAAAGCAATCTAATCAATTTTCTGATCCTTCTTACTTTTCTAAAATTAGCATGTATTAGACTGAGCAGCTTGATTTCTTTTAGCACAACCTTTCCCCTCTAACTTCTGGATTAACAATAACCTGTTGCAACTGATGGGTTTTATGCAAAAGTAAGTAGACTGAAATGTAAAGCATTATGAAGAAAAATCCTAGGGAAAGAATTCAATAAACATGTTTGTTCTGAAGTTTACCTTAATGCCAACTTCCCTTGTAAGGCATGTTGTTTGTAATTAGGAATGCATATCAGTTTAGGTACCTATGTCAACTTCATTTAGTACATATTTGCCAACCAGATGAAAAGAGCACATAGAAAAATAGAACTGAAAATATCAGTAAATTCTCTCATTAGCAAATAAAACAAACAAAACATAATCTTTACTAAATAAGCAAATCTGTGTTTATAATGTGGAATTAATTATAAAACTAGAACTGAATTTCAGTGATTTCTTGTCATACTGAATAGTGAATCTATCATGAACTATCATATCCATTGTATGTACTGAAATTGAACTGATCATGAATCCAAGATCATTTTTAGATTTTTAATTATATAACTTTTATATTTTTAAAATTTATCTCATATAATATGCCTTATTTTAATTGTGGCGTTTCTGACACAAATAAACAAACAATTGTATCATTATCACATGGGAGACTAATAATTTGCAGCTGAGATGTATGCCCATATTGCTAGCTTTAGAGTTCAAAATCCTTTTTAAAAAGTAGCTGCAGATAATTATTGCAACGTCCAGGTGATTATCGCAAGTACAAAGTCCATTGGACTGAAAAGGTAACAATGAAAATATTATGCTGTATCTTCAATGAACTTTGAAATCCTGCTTTAGGAATAACAGATGGCATTTAATCAATGCAGCATGTAATGTATGTGAGAAACAAATAGCTGTTTTGTTTTACCTTGGCTTTGCAGTAAGGATGATAAGTGGCATACAATTTGTTATTCCACTTCCTTTCACAACAATATATTTAATGATCTGTCATTTTAGCAGTAATAAACCCCACTTTCAGAAGTGTAACAATAATTCATTGCTGGCTGAAATCTGGGTACTTATTCCCAAATCCATAAACCTATTTAATTCATAAATAATATATAAGCAAAATTTTGCTGGGTGTGATCACTCTGACCAAAACATTTCTTTAAAAAAAAGATTTTAATAGTGATGGTTTCTTGCCTCATCCCACCCTGCTTTAACTTTTAATTATTCCTCTATTACATATAATTTAAATAATAAGTATATGTATAATTATTCTTCTATTATGCTGAAATCTTGATCTATTCTTATTGTTTGCAATCTTGCCCAGAGAAATCAATCGTTGGAGGGAATAAATGGGTCATAGTTACAGCTTCTATAGTAGTAACTTCTGTTGTGGAATTTTTCCTGATTTTACAGGAACAATGCATAGTAGCCATAATGAATTTAAAGAACATTCAAGATGTTTTTTAAAAGGCCTAAAGATAAGTGTATATCTAACATTTCCTGCAATTGTGAGTTCAGCTGAAATTCAGAGCTTTGCTGGAAGTTTGGTGTCCTTGTCCTCCCCCAATTTCCACACACCTCTATCATTTTCATTGTGATGATTAACGGAAAAGTTGAAGAAACCTGCCCATTGCTAAGCCCCAAGGGAAGAACTACCAAGCCCTCTCTTATTCCAGCACACTGCTAGGAGAACAAAGGAGATCCTGCCAGATGTAAAATACAAGCTTCCATCTCTGATTGCTGTTGAGCTAAAGGTCACTCAAAGCATCACATATAAACATGGCCTAAGTGGTTTGTTCAAGGTCAGCCAGGGAGTGCATGTCAGATTCAGGAATCAGACTCAAATACCCCAAGGCTCTTGTTTTAGTACATCAACTCAGTTTAGTATCTTAAGAGCAGGCTTTCTCCTTCCCCTGTTCAAGCTGTCACTTACAAATTACTGAACAGTTTCAGACCTCCTGTCACATCAGCCAAATGAGGAAACAGAAAAAAGGGTGCAGGGAGGCTTATTTCTCAGAGAACTCACCTCTCGATGCTCAATATCGTTAGAGCTTTCCTGATAATTATATTCTAAATGCCAGTTTTTGAGTTCCATCATTCCCAGGTGTATTTGTCTGACATCTTTGTTTTGCCCTGTTTTTTATCCGTTTGCTCTTGGCCATTTCTCACGCACAATTTCTTGTTGCACATGCAAATTATCCATCACTGTTCCAGATCAGATGGATACCTTTGCAAGGGGGCTGCTTTTTCTGTGAGCGAAATGGATATCACAAAATGAAGCACGTTTGTCATTACACAACCAGCAATGTGTTGCTGTAGCAACCATCATGTCTACGCTTGAGGATTCTCTATGGAACCGTATCAGCTCAAATGATGTCGAACCAACCTAGATATTAAAGATTTTTAAAAGTTTCTATAAAAGCTTTTGTCCTTCATTTGTCTTCAACTACAAAGTATTGGAGTTTAAAAAAAAAAAACATCTGCCAGGGATTTACAGTGCTATAACATCCATTATTCCATATTAATATCAATTTCCCCTACGTCTTTCAACTTCTGATAAAGATGAGTTGCTGACTTGGGAACATCTGATAATAATCCCTCAAATCTTTAACAACTAAGGAATTTCAAAAGCTGCAGTAGTATCAAGACTAAAAAGCCTAGATAGCAGGTGTTTAAGGTGAAGAAAAGACCAGGACTGTTCTTCAGCTTTCAAAAATTGTTATTGCTTCAACGGGCTCAAGAGAACAATCTACATCAGCTGTATATCTCTGGCTGATCAGCTGATCAATGTTTTTTCCCAATGTCTAGATGGCTGTGGGACCCAATGGGGAAAGAAAAGACTTCCACTTGACCTGAGCAAGATTGCACAGTGCTAGGTTTCCTTGGATCTGGAGACTTCACTTTTAGACTTCACTTTGCACTCCCTTAAGTACAAGTGGTACACAATGTATACACTATTGTACACACTATTGGAGAGAGCAGTTATGGCCTGGAAAGCCTTTGCATAATTCTTTCTTTTGCACCAAAGGCACCCATACCTGAACTGGAAGATGCCACTTACAATTAGTCCTATCTTGTAATCTTCCTAGATTGAGTTGTACGATCTGGCTTTTTCCCTAGGCATTGGTCCAGAGTGACAGATAAGCACCTCTGTAGAGGTTTGAAATTCAATTAGTTGTAGACTTCTTCTTTTTCTGTTTTTTTTCTTTTTCGCTTTGTTTCTGGTTTTTAATCTTATTTAAGTCACAATTTGCAGCTAGGATAGAGTGGTATTATAGTAAGCTCATTTTGCCTAAAAATATTTTTTCAGCAATTTAAAAATATTTTATGGCACATCCAAACTAATTGAAATTTAAAACTGAACTTCATATGAAATCACTCTTTTGATCTCAACCAAAGGCTATTTTGATATTAAACTATTGATTAATATCTTTCCTCAACAAAACCCTTTTGGCTGAATTAAAATACTACAGATGTAGTTATGTGCTATAGCACTAGGAACAACACTTAGACTGTAAAGCGCTGCTTCAGATTGCTTTACAGTCCTAAAATCTCTAAGCAATTTGCAGAGTCAGCATATTGCCTCCAACAATCTGAACCCCCATTTTACTGACCTTGGAAGGATGGAAGGTTGAGTCAACTTTGAGCTGGTGAGACCCAATCTGCTGGCAGTAGGCGGTCAGCAGAATTAGCCTGCAATACTGCATTCTAACCACTACTCTATCATAGCTCTTACCTCTGTACAAGGATGTTGTTCCCAAAGAGAAGCACAATTAAACACTAGGGAATGTCAGCTTGTGAATAGCAGAAAACCTTGGTCACCTTTCTTCCAACTCTAATTATTTTAAACCTTTTAAGCTGAGATTGCCCAGAGTAATATTTTATGTCTGCTAAAACGAGATAGTTTTAGTGTGCCTTCATTATTTCTGCTATCTTTCTTTTATGACCTCAATCATCTCACAGAAATGTCAGTGATACCACTTGATTGACTGTAAATCTTTGTTCTTGTCAGTTGTGGGGAAAACATAATATGTGGCAAAGAGTAAGAGTAAGAAAGAAATTAGTGCTTAATACCAATTTCATAGGAATTCACATATCTATTCATACTTAAAGAATAGATTTATATCTGTGTATTCATGCACATTAGATATATATTAAGTACTGTATATATAATAGGAAGAAAACTTAGCATGCATCTATTCTACCACAGTAAAGTTAGAAGCAATATTGTGGTTTTGATCATTCCTGCATAGACATTAATAGGATGAAGCAAACAGTGCACATCTAAAGATTTGCATTCTGGAATCTCCGCCATCCAAATCAATGTATGTTAATAAAACAAGGGCATTTATTTAAAAATAAAACTACACCATATTATTTTTTACTTCTTTTACTTGTATAAAAATGGTCCATGTGGTTTGAATTGGCCATTCACAAAATCGCTGATGATCTTGAATTGATCCACAAAAATAATGTAACTACTAAAAATATTCCAACTGAGGTCTTTGGAGGGGAGTTGGACTTCACCTATTTCACCTTGAAATGCAATTTCCGGGTTCCATTGTTCAACCAACACAAACTTAAAATCAGCAACAGAGCATTCCTGCAGATTAAACTCTGTCCTCTTTAATTTATGGATATTCCTATTTCTAGTAGGAAAAGTGTGAATGATCATTACTTTCCACTGAACCTACCTTGGTGGAGTTTATTCTAGGCAGAATGTATATTAGTAATAATGATACAGAGTTTGAAGTAATAGGGTTTTGCCCTGTTATTTCCAGTTACTTGTTATTCTTCTTTTCTACTTTTGTGGGTAGCTACTGTAACATGACAAATGATTTAAATTTTATTATAGGAAGTTTCTGTTAAACAAGTCTAAACAGATACTAGGGACTTGAAACTGGAAACAGTGTGTAGTGGACATATATGAAGTGTCCAATGCAAGGTGATGATTATCAGTTTACTACTATTTATATAATAGCACTCATGAAGTGAATCTGTTGCATGAAATGATCTGTTGTCAGGCTGATAGCAATAGCATTTAGACTAATATAACGCTTCACAGTGTTTTACAGCCCTCTCGAAGCAGTTTACAGAGTCAGCATATTGCCCACAACAATCTGGGTCCTCATCTTACCCACCGTGAAAGGATGGAAGGCTGAGACAGCCTTGAGCCTGGTGAGATTTGAACTGCCAAATTGCAGGCAGCCAGCAGGCAGCAGAAGTAGCAGTACTGCACTGTAACCATTGCGCCACCTCGGCTGATAATGCATTCAGCTCCACAAATTATTAAAATATAAGATGATAATCTGTAGCTCAGGACTGAATGCAGGCAGGTAGCCCTTGACTTACAAGCATTGATACAGTGATAATTCAAAGTTACAATGGCATTGACAAAACTGGCTTATGACCAGTCCTTGCACTTAGGACTATTGTAGCATCTCCATGGTGACATGATCCAAATTTGGATGCTTAGTAACTGACATGGTTTTACGATAGTTGCAGCATCTCAGACTCATTTCAAACAAGTCAATGGAAGGAAGCCGGATTAGTTTAACAAATATTAACTTAACAAACACTTAATGAATTGCTTAACAATAATGCCAAAAACAGATCGTAAAATTGGTTGCAATTCACTTAACAACCATCTGGCTTAGCAACAGAAATTCTAATTGTAAGTTGAGGACAACCATATTCAGAGAAAAACAAAGTCCAAAGTTAAATTGAGGAGATACAGAGATAATCTTTTCCTGATCATTGAAGACTGAATTGCCATTTTCTTTTCTTTTTTTTAAAAAAAAGGTTAATGTGCTCATATGCACTTAGAGTGGCATAAAGACCATTGTGCTATTTTCTTGCAATGATCACTGGCCTAAAACAGGCTATATATCCTGTCTGGACTGTGCAATGTTTTAGGATTCCCTTTTTTCTTAAGCGTGATATGGTCAACAAAATATATAATAGCATTTGTTAAGTCTGGTCAAGTCAAGTAGGTTTTATTGTCATTTCAACAACATACAGTACAGTACACAGTGAAATGAAACAACGTTTCTCCAGGACCAAGGTGCTACATCAGACAACACAGATCAAAAAAAGAAAAAGAGCAGGACACAGAACATCTAAAACTAAGAACTTAGAAAAAAGCTAAATACACAAATATTTATGGTTCCAGTTTCTTTGTGTTGAGGAGTCTGATGCAGACATAAAATTCAGCCAGTTCACACTATAGAACCTGTTGTTAGTAGAAATCTCCTTTTGTTTTTTTTCCCACTTTGCAGGGTTAATCCTGTAAAGATTAACTTTACAGGGTTAATCTTGTAAATAAAGCAGTTGTTTCTAGCCTAATCTTTATTGCCTTGTTCACAACTTTGGTGAAGTTTAATTTTGTGCTTGGTGATGTTTAATCCTGTGGCCATGCCCACAGAACTGGTAGTAAAAAAAATTGAATTTTACCACTGGTCTGATAGCTTGTGGAAAGAAACTGTTACACAGTCTGTTTCTGCAGGCCCGAATGCTTCCGTATGTCTTTCCAGATGACGAGAGTAAAGAGCGTGTATGAGGGTGTGTGTGGTCTGCCACAATGTTTCTGGTTTTATGGAAGCAGAGTTTGGTGTAAATGTCCATGACACAGGGAAGAGCAATCCTGATGATCTTCTCTGCTGTCCTCACTATTCGATGTAGGGTCTTGCAATCCAAAATGGTGCAATTCCCAAACCAGGTGGTGATGTAGCTGCTCAGGGTGCTCTTGATTGTCCATCTATAGAAGGTTGTGAGGATGTGTGGTGGAAGCTGTGCCTTCCTCAGTTTCCTCAGAAAGTAAAGACGTTGCTGGGTCTTCCTTCTTATGGAACCGGTGTTGAGAGACAAGGTGAGATTCTCCACCAGGTGAACACCAAGGAATTTGGCGCTCTCTACAAGCTCCACAGAGGAGCCATCGATGTTCAGCGGGGAGCAGTCATCTTGTGTCCTCCTGAAGTCAACAACCATCTCTTTTGTCTCAATTCAGAGACAGGTTGTTGGCTTTATACCAGTTCATTAACTTCTCCACCTCCTCTCTGTATGCTGTCTCATCGTTCTTGCTGATAAGACCCACCATAGTTGTGTCATCAGCAAAGATGTTCAGGCCCAACAGGGTCAGCTTCCCCATCAAGTGTTGGGGAATGATAGTGTTGAATGCTAAACTAAAGTCTATGAACAGCATTCATACATATGAGTCCTTGTTCTCTAGGTGAGTCAATGGAGTGTAGCGGAGATGACTTTGTTGGTGGAGCAATTTGAGCGGTATGCAAACTGCAATGGATCCAATGTTACGGGCAGCAGGGTCTTTATGTGTCTCATGACGAGCCTCTCAAAGTACTTCATGATGATGGCAGTAAGTGCAATGGGATGGTAGTCATTGAGGCAGGACACTGGTGGTTTCTTTGAAACGGGGATGATGGTCATTGTCTTGAAGCACTTTGGGACAACAGTGGTGCTCAGAGATAATGTTGAAGATGTCGGTGAAAATATTTGCCAGGTGGTCTGCATATTCTCTGAGCACTCTGCCAGGAATATTTTCTGGTCCCACAGCTTTCTGTGGGTTGACTTTGCTTAGAACTTTCTTCACGTCAGTAGTGGAGAGACAAAGTATCTGGTCATTGGAAGAAGGTGTGGTCTTCCTCACTGTCATGTTGTTCTGTGCTTCAAAATGGGCATAGAAGCTGTTCAACACATCTGGAAATGAGCCTCACTCTCACAGGCAGGTGGTGATCTTTAATTAGTGATGGCTTGGATGCCCTGCCACATATGCCGTGTGTCACCACTGTCTGTGAAGTGTTGGTAGATGCTCTGGGCATGTGCAAACTTTGCTTCTCTGATGGCACAGGACAGATTGGCTCGTGCTGTTCTTAGGGCTGCTTTATCACCTGCCCTGAATGCAGAATCTTGGGTTTTCAGTAGAGCACACACCTCTCCAGTTTTCCACGGTTTCTGGTTGGGGTGTGAGATAATTTTCTTGAAGACTGTAACATCATCAATGCACTTGCTAATGTAGCTGGTCATTGTTGATGTGTACTCCTCCAAGACAATGGAATTGCTGTTGGTTGCAGACTCCCTGAACATGTCCCAGTCAGTGCATTCAAAGCAGTCCTGAAGAGCAGAGATGGCTCCTGCTGGCCAGGTCCTTACCTGCTTCCAAACTGGTCTTGAATGCCTGATGAGTGGTCTGTATGCTGGAATTAGCATAACAGAGATGTGATCTGAATAGCCAAGGTAGGGGTGGGGCTTTGCCCAGTACGCACCTGGGATGTTTGTATAAACAACATCCAGCATGTTTTCCTCTGGTTGCAAAGTCTATATTTTGATGAAATTTAGGGAGCACAGTCCTGAGATTTGCATGATTGAAATTTCCGGCAACAATAAACAATCCATCAGGGTGTGTGTTCTGCAGTTCGTTGATGGTCCGGTGAAGTACACAGAGCATTTCCTTAGCATTAGCGCTAGGTAGGATATACACGCCAAGTATAATTGCAGTGGTGAATTTCCTGGGTAGATAAAAAGATCTACATCTCTACATAAACTCCACAAGTGTTGAGCAGTAGGTGGAAATGAGGACGGAGTTTTTACACCATTCTGTGTTGATGTATACACACAGTCCGCCGCCACAAGTCTTACCGCACAGAACTGCATTTCTGTCGGCACAAAACTCAGTTAACCTGTCCAGCTGAACAGCAGCATCTATCACTCAGCTAACTCATTTCTTTGGTATTAGTATGTTGGCCATTGTCTGGTTCTCTAGATTTGTATGCATATTTTAGTGATAACCTTTCCAGATTCTTCTTTTGTTGCCATATTAGATACTCCATAAATTCTTGAAATCTCTGACTTGGTAATGAAGAGGGAGTTGGTATAATCTTATCTTTTAAAGCTTGAGGTTCTTCTAAGTAGAGAAGATCTTTAAGGATTTTTGGATGTTGACATCACCATTTCCGTACACTCCATCTTTCTTTATCTTCTTTGAACCAGTATCAGTTCCATCAAATATCGATTTGAGGTTAAACCACTTCTGAGTTTGGAAATATTTTTTAAGCCTGGCTTTTCCATGTTTGCTTCCATTTTCAATTTCCTTCATCAACATTATTTCTTATCTCTTCAAGCAACTCTCTAAAATTCTTTGTCCTGTTCCTTCCTGGAATCTTTGTCTTTCTTGGTGTTAGCATTTCTTCTCTTCTTGGCAATTTCTATTACTTTCTTCCATTGTTTTTTTTTGGGGGGGCGCAGTCTCTTTTCACTCTTGTTAACCTTGAGAACGCCTTTGATTTCATTCAAGGTGGTTCAGGGATTCAAAGCAATTCCTGATATTCTCCTTGTAAATAGAGAGTTTATCATTCCAGATAGTATACATTAATACTAATTTTAACAGTCCAACTCAAACAAAAATAATATAAACGCTGTAATAATAAAATAGCCACAATCAACCACATATACCTAAGGCAATTGTTTATACAGTGGTACCTCTACTTACAAAGAGCTCTACTTACAAAATTTTCAACTTACAAATTTTTTTTTCGAGAAAAAAATAGTCTCTACTTACAAATTATGTTCCAAGATACAAAAGGCCAT
>JAEANM010027377.1:0-10555 GCA_017656035.1 Myanophis thanlyinensis | reverse complement strand
GAATCATAAGATACAACACTTAATGATAGTCATGGGGTACAGATAAGCAGTCAAATCATACTAGGAGACAATAATCACACCCAGTTTGCTTGATCATAGGTCAGGTAGAAATTATTGGACATAAACAGGCCATGATTTTGTTGGCTCATTAGCCAAGAAGGGCTTTATAGTTAGCACCATTATCTTGAATTTCATTCTTGCCCTGTGTTCTGCCTCCCTCAATATTAACTGGAACTGGTGACATAATTTTCCCCCCTTTCATTTAAGAATGCATTTTTGCATAATTCCATATTAAATGGAAAGGTTCAACAGTTTGTTACTCAAATGAGAATATTTGTAATTATAAACTTTTCCCTCCCCTCCTCTATTTCATATAATATTCCAGTAATTTCTGCTTTATAACAAAAACCACATATATCAAAACTCTTATTTGTTCATATCTAGGAAATTCAAATGTCAAATTCCAATTTGATTTGATTTGCATTTTGACAGATTGTTCATTATAATGTTTTCTTGTTTCGATGTAATTGCAAATTATGTTCTCTATGAAAATAGAAGCAAAAGAGAAAAAATACAGCTGATTTAAACAGTGAAAACATTCAAAGATAAGTTTCAAATCATGGATAACCAACTATGATTCAAAAGTGAGTTAGCTGAATGACAAAAGTATTTCCTTTGTTTTCTTTAATTTATATATATAGATGTCATTGTATTTGTTCTAATTTTGAATATGCCTCAATATTTTTATCTATTTTAATATTCATTACAAGTCTATGTAAGATTTTATTTTAGTCATCATGTTTACTAGTAGTAAACACAACTTGTCTTTGATAATTGGAATTCTGTTCATACAATCATTATTTTAAATTGATGATTACTGAACTTTAAATTTCATGTATCAGCCTGGATTACTTCAAAAAACAACCAATCCTTGATGATTCTGGAGATTTGGATCTGATAGTAGGTCTGCATGGGAAAGTCAAAAAAGTCAAGATGGCAGGTACACAATACCCATTGTATGTAAGTGCAACCTCAGGAACAGCATAAATGGGATGGGAATTTAACTGTCTTGAAAGGCCCATCATCTTGACTTTTCAACCTCGCACAATGATGCCATTAATCACTTGTTTCTTAAGCAATAATTGAGCCAATTTACATTATAAATTCAAACACCACATTCATCAATCCAGCATTTATGGAACTGCAGTGCTAAATATGAAATATTATACAATATTCCATAACAGTATGAAATACTGTTAAAATCAGCTGTATCCAATGATGCTTTAATACTCTTAATTAATCAGTCAAAGGCTAGAATCCAAAGTCTATTTTAGGTTTAGGAACTTAGGCTTGTTCATTTGATTTTATTAATAACATTTGTGTCTCAATAACAGATCTTCATGCCAAATGGAAAACAGCTTTATAATTCTCTTTGCTTCAAAAATGGTTTGCTATACAGTAATTATGTTTGAGAAATATAACATCCTTTTCTCACTGGGTATGCAAAATTCTACCATTACAATATAATTGGGTGGTTAATACATTTGAAAAATAAATAAAAGACCATACAAATATAGTGCCTGTAAGATTTAAATTTAAGACTTAAATTTAAATTTAAGGTTTAATTCCATTCTTTTTCTTATCTGTAAAATTGCTTTCTTGTAATTGTTAATTGCTAAATTTCCATTTTTCTCTTAGTCTCTGAAACTTGTCACCTTGATTCATTAAGCCATAATTTTCTCTTGGTTTAATTTGTTCTTATAAACACCATAAAGAGTTACAAGAAAACTTCAGAGACTTTTTTCTCTATAACTTTATATTTAGGCTTTAGAGAACTTTCAAAAAGTGGCACAGTAAAATGTAGAGTAATATACTACATACAATAATAATCAAAGAAAATGGAAATGCACTGATTTACTTGCAAATCTATTACTTTGCCTTAAGAAACTGTTCAGATTCAGGTTAGCATAGATAGCAAATTATGTTTCAGAATTTATTTATTAATAATTTATCATTATTTCATGTGATTTATATGCTGTCCCAGGTGTGGTTGTTGCTTTGTGGTTTTGATGCCTTCAAGTCAATGTTGACTCATGGCTGCTGCCTGGAATATTCCCTTAAATTTTCTTAGCAAGATTTCGGAAATGATTTACCATTGCCTGCTTCCTAGGGCTGAGAGAGATTGAATGGCCCAAGATCACCCACCTGGCTTCATACCTGTAATGAGGTATTAGAACACACAATTCCTCAGGTTTTTTAGACTGATAACTTAACCACTGCACCAAACTGGCTCCCAGATGTAGACTCAACAAATATACAAATATAACATCAAACTAACCATAACTCTAACCCTAATCACCCAATAAGCTTGTTGTGTCCAGAGTGTATAAGAACATGAACCATAAAAGTGCTTATCAGTAATGATTGGCGCTTTTATTTGTATCCAGAAATCTGTTGATGATCAATGCAACTCTCACAATATCAGTATTATTTGACTAAAATCACTACAGCCAATCAGCAAGGGAATAACTGGATCAATTTTAATTTCCAGTTAATTTTAAAAACAGAATCATCTAGAACATATCAGTGATTCATCCATAAGGATGAAGGCAACACAGACAGCTATTCACTTAATGAAGAATCTACTAATTCTCAATCTGATTACCTGTTTTTTCTCAGGCAATTCAAGCCAGTCAGAAAGCTGGTGATCCAGTTTACAAGTGGCTGGGCTTTTATGCCTGTTATCATGGACTTGTTCCATTTCTTTACAAAAAAATGTATTCATCATTTTATAGCTAACATCTCTTAATGTGCTGCACAATGAAGTATCATGAAATCCAAAATCCATATAAATCAGGACAAAAGAAACATCATAAAGCAGCACACAAGAAAGCTGCAATCAATTACAACTAAAACAGGAATCACAAGAACATCTAAAACTGTCATAGCTACATTATTTTAAAAGATAGCACGATAGCAAAAAATAAATAAATAAAAATATATATCTGGGAAAGAGAAAAAGGGGATCTAATATACTTGATAATAATAGCCACAGTTCTTCCAGCATGGAAGGACATCAATGCAATTTCAGGGAATGGACAGGAATACACAAGAAAAGGAATTCCTTCAACTCTGTCTCCAATCAATTAAGAGATTTATTAATACCAATATCTTAAATTAGTCTTTAAATTATAAAGGCTGAGAACAAATTAAGATCATATATCAGTAGCAAAAGATAATTCTGATATCCAAATTCATTCCGTTATTCAGTTGCCATATTTTGTTCTAACTTTAGTGCCCAAATCATGTTCAGCAGTTGTTTCTATTCAAGTAACATACTATGTAGCACAATATATTAAATAAACTGGTAAAAGGCATTCCAGACCAAATAATATTCATGTTCTTCTAAATAACAGAAATAAATCCACATGGATACCTGTACACAGACACTAAATGTGATTCTTTTAGGAAGAATCTACCCTTTGAGCATCATTTATCCAGATACACAAACCCCTCCACTGCCTCCATTATCCTGTGTGATTCTTTAGTGTATTGGACATTGTCAAGATAATTTCTACAAAAAGCATTTTCACTGCCTTACCTGTGTGATAAAAACAAAGCTGTATTTATTTATCAGCATACTTGTGGCATTACAATGTAATTCTTCAAAGGATAATCTAATTTTTGTGTATATTTTTATGTAGCATAAAGGGTGAGTGAAATAATGAACATTCACATAATATTAAAAAAAAACATAGGGAGGGAGCTCAGATACTTTTCTGCAAATATGCAAATGGTTAAACAGTATAGAGATAAGATGAAATCTTAAAAGTTTTGAAAAGTTTAACTGCCATAAAGCCTACCAAGTACCACCTTCTGGAAGCAGTCATCTAAGGTTAAAGAGAACAACTATATAGATGCACTGCCAAAACACTAACTCTGGCAAGCCCTTCAGAAGAATTTGATAGATGATGGCATCAAAAGCCACTAACAGGCCCAGGAGTCCAATTCACCACCCCCTTGAATACTTCATCTACTGGTCTATACTGTAATTACTCAGTTTATTTTGGGTCAGAAATGGAGGGAAAAGGTTGTTTTTCTCTTTCCTCACTGTATCCCTTGAATGTTATCCAGTAGTTTCTTTTTCTGAGTAATTGGAACTTGTTATGTTCTAATAGTCAACATCGTACTGTGATATGACTGCAAGAGTTTTGAAAGCTAATCATTCATCTGTCCCATGTTTCACAATGTCTACATAAAATTACCCTGCTTCGTTTTTCTGCTTATATAAGAAGCATGTGCTTTCCCCAACAACATCCCAGAAGTGAAGTATCACTCCTTTGAAACCTATTTTATTTGGCAGCAGACTGAAGTGGTGATTGCTCAAAAGAGCAAGCTAAAAGCAATCAGGAAACCTACCCTTATTTTCCAAGGTAAAATAATGTGAGGAAGAATGAACTGAGCATGCATTAATTGTTCTAAAAAGATGTATACAAGGCACAAGGCACAAATAGGTTGTAACATCCAGGATTTTTTTATTCCATAATGAAAGCATAAATAGGTGGAATATTTAAATTAACTGACAAGGAATTCACTAACAGCACTATCACACAAAGATCTAGGCAACTAAGATTATTAAAATTCTTCTAATGAAGAAGAATTTTCCTTTCATTACATAAACATAAGGGCATACACAAACTATAGTACAATGTTAATTTACTGTTTGAAAATTATTTTAGAATTTATGATATATAAGAATAATTTTAAATGTTATTGAATAATTATATAAATGTCTAACATTTTTCAAAACAAATTAAAAGTGGCTGCTTATTCCAAGATGTCACTTAGACCTTGACTGGAGCAGAGCAAATCTCATTTTATATCTGCCTCAACTTACAAATTAAAAACTCTGAAGCACATTTATAACAGAATACACTGTTGTGGTTTAATAGCAAGGTGGGGAGAGGGGAAATAGTTTAAATACCCTATATTTTATCCCTGGAAAGATGGGAACATGGGATCGCATCTGCCATATGGTAATTTTTACCAAGGTGCTCCCAATGTACATTCTTCCAAGCTCATTTGCACATTAGACAAAAAAAATTCTCTATGTGGCTTCTTTTGACAGATAAATACATTTGACAGATAATAAAACAACCCTAAGCTATTGCAAATTTTGTATTTGTAGCTTGCAGAAATCTTGTGTTGTTGACAGCAAAGTAGACCTTTTTAAGCCTTTCATGTGCTACATTTTAATTTTTTTAATGAAGTTTGGATCAGTGACTTGTAATAAAGTTTGATGGAACTTAACATGACTTGCTTATCCATGATCCACAAGATTCAAAGATGAAGAGTATTACAAAGAGATGTGCAAGAAAGCACTCAAATCCTACAGTCTTGATACATAGTCTACTTAATCTATTCTATTTTTTGAAAAAAAAAAACCTTGAGAGTATCTTTATAAAACTATCTACGCAGAGATATCTAGAACATAATTGTTATTGTTGTGTTTGTATAACACAACTGGCCAATTCATCCTATTACTCCCATGAGCTGGTGACATGCAATCATGGATCATTCAGTCAATTAGGAAATGGCTTTTTATGAACCCTCCTAATCAGGACAAAAGATACTATGAAGCTGTACCTGACACATTTTCTTCCAATCAGATATAAGAAACAAACAGGAGCTGGGAATAGAGTGCCTAGAGAAGCCCCATTTTCATGGGGCCTCTCTTAGGTCTTAGGAGTAGGAAGGGATAATTAAACTCCTGGTAATCATCATCCCCAATGCCATTGAGCAAGGGAAGACAGTTTTTATTAATTTTGGATTAATCAGAGTTAATTAATTAGGTTAGAAAGTTTGTATGAATTATGATAGCTCCTGACTTGTTCAAGAATGTTCTGTGAATAGGGCCAATTACATTCAGACAAGATAGTAAGTATATGTAGAAATAGTCTTCCAATCAATGATGCTATGATGATATTCATATTTTTACATTTCATAAATCTCTCCATGTTTCTGTAGTTGCAGCCAACAAAATACATAATGTAATTGCCAGATTTATGCCATAAATCATTGACATGAGTCACAGGGTTGTGCATGGCTCATTAGAAGGAGGCATGTGTAAAACAGAGACCCATAAACAGGTACAATGCGCAGCCCTTTCAATTCCTTGGTTGCCTTTTTAATTCAGTTTCATCTCAGCATTGGAGATGAATGAGCTAATTGCATCGAAAATTATTACTAAAGGCTACAGGAAAGAGGCAAACTCAGAACACAAGAAACTTCCCAACCAACCTCAAAATGAGTAGCACTCATAAGGACCTTTCACTATTCAATCTATTTTTTTCACCCAAAACTAATGAAAGTGTTCCCAAGTGTTCCTACACCAATAAGCTGTAGATAGATTTTTGCAGTGAAGGCTATACCAGAAAGATGTTTACTAAAGTTGCAAAGCAAAATGTCAGCCTTCACAATCATCTTCATTTTCAATAATATCTATGGGCCGCAAATAAACCCCATAATGGTAATGGGTAGCTACCTACACAGTAAATACACCTCCCTGGAAAAGGTAAGGAGTGATAATAGGGTGATAAGTAGCATTCTTGTAAATCAGTGATGTCATTTTTTTAAATGACTCTGGGCATTTATGTGCCCAGAAGATCCCCAAATTTGGGGAGCCAAGTACTGGCAATGTTGGCACAATGCAATTGTCACTCAGACAAAAGGAAAGGCCATTTTAGCTATACCAGGTTTGCAATCAATCTGAAAAAGTTATCTTCCTAATTGACAAACCATTTTCTATATAGAAACCAACTTATTCTCTGAAAACTATTTAACTGTGAGGGTTTGGCAGAAACAACAGGGGCTTTCTTCAGCTCTGATTAACAACACACTAAAGAATCCACAAAACTTTTGAGCTCAAATATTCAGTCAACTGAACTGAAGTAATTCAAAAGCACTGTCACACTTCACATTTCAGCCTCCTGATGGATTCTTGCATTACACCTCTACCTGTGAGAAAGAACAGTTTGGAACAATGCAAACACAATGTAAAATCAACAGTACATTCTAAACAAGAACAAATCTAGGATTTTTATGTGGATTAAAAACACTCTTGTTTCAGTCTCAGGTTGAGGGTAAGTCAGATAAATATAGATTTTACTGTGGAAGACCAGTCAAGTGTGATGAATTTTAAAGCCTTGCGTTGACCATGCCACACATTCAACTTTTCATCCTTCTTAACATATGCACACACATACACACACACAAATGCTCCACCTAGACCTTATGAAAAGTTTCTTGGAAAAAGGACAGGATGTAAACCAAATCAGCAAATCAAACCGCAGCCTAGCCATCAGCTTTAGCAGCCCTGCTCAGATTTCCAAACCTCTGTCCTGCTGCCCGTCTTCCCTCGCCTTTCTTTCCGCAGGCGTTTCGTTGGTTTCGCCTTTTTTCCCTCCAACTTTAAAACTTTTTTCCAGCAAGTCAAGTGCTCGTTTAAGACGAACAAGCTACTTGGGCAGAGCAGAAAGCATCCCACCTCCGCTCCCTTCCTTTTTTCCAAAATAACAGAAAAGAGCCTGCCCTGCTGAAGAAAATTAAAGCACAATGGCCAGGCTACAGTCGCAAATGTCAGATCAGAGCAAATTTATCCGGGAGGAGGGTCTCTTTCTCTCTCTCTCTCTCTCAAAGCCCGCCATGCGCATCCCATTTGATTGATGGGGGCAGGTTGGTGAGCTTATTCCCTTTCAAGGAGAAAGATATTCGTTTTAGTTTTACTTACGCCCAAAGACCCACACAAACAAAACCCATGCGCCCACGCCCACACCTCTTTACGCGACGATTTCTAGCCCACGTCTTCACAATCGATTAATCCGCCTTTTCTTTAAAGGTACCAAAAGTTCGCTTAAAAGTAGCCGGAAAGCTACCTGAACTGTTCGGAGAAAGAGATGCTGTTGCACCGACGCACGTATAAATACTCCCTTCGTGTCTTTTTTTTTTTTTTCCTCCCAAGCACAACCTCTGCCAAATAATAATAATTAAAATAAAAAAAAACCGGGACCTTCTGCAGCTGGAAGAAAGGAAGCAGGGGAGGGGAGGAAAACACCGCGTACCTTTCGCTGCGACGGCCAGCTCATTTCCCCACCGCTCCTCCACGGGAGGGGGCTTCCTGAAAAAGGGAGGGAAGGCTGAGGAAATGGAGCCCTCCTCCTCCTCCTCGCTTTCCAGTGGGTTTTTTTTCCCCTGTCAATGGCCGTCAGGCGATGGGGTACTGCATTGCCCCCCACCGCGCGCTCCCCTTTGCTTAAGCCCCCGCCGGTTTTTATCCCAGCCAGTCAGCTCAGCAACGGCGCCGTCTGCCGAGACGGCCCTGAGGGCGTGCGACTCTCGGGCGGAAAAGCGGCGGGCGGGAAAAACGGCGGCGGCAGCTGAAGCGGCTGCTCGCGCTACCTGGGCAGCTCCCTCGCTCGCTCCTGACGGCATGGAGGGGGACGGACGCCGTCCGGCTCCGGGAGGGAGAGATTTGCGCTTTGGGCCCCCTGCCAAATATCAAAACAGAGAACCCTAGCGTGGCGTGGCTCCCCCTGCCCCTCCCCCCGGGTCTGGCCCGCACCTGCTGCTAATGAGTGCGCCAAGGTGTGCAAGTTTCTCCTGTGGGGAAAGGGAAGATTCGGGCCTTTCCCGCCCTTATGCTCAGCTCGAGCTACTTTCCTGAATGTATAATGAAAGGAAGCAGTGTTCTTCCCTCCAGCTAATAGTCTTCAGATATGATACATAAGTGAAGTATGTGTATCCCTCAAAGTAAAAAGTTTGTTAAGAGGGGGGGAAACTGTCAGTCTGAAGCCCTGGATATAGTGAAGCATGAAGCCCCAGCCTGAGGATGGCGAGTGGGACTCATGGAAAGTCACCAAGATACTCTCAATCTTTCACAGGAAAAGACCTGAACACTCCTAGACCTACATACCTGTATCGGTGAAAATCTAGGAAAACAAATACACACACACACTGCATCTAACTATGTCTATCTGATCTATCCACTGTAGCTGTCTGTCTGTCTGTCTGTCTATCATCTCTTTCTATCATCTATCATCTACTGTATGTATATATATATATATACTGCATCTAACTATCTATGTCTGTCTCTCTGATATATCTATCTATCTATTTATCCCTAACTACCTAATTAACCTATCTACCTACCTATCTCTTGGCTTTATTATTTTTACAAATAATTCAAGTCAGTGAATATATCCAGCACACCTTCATCCCCCTATTTTCCCTATAACAACAGCCCTTTGAGGTGGATTGGGCTGAGAGAGAGTTACTGGCCCAAAGTCATCCAGTTGACTTTCGTATACAAAAGGAAAATTCTCAGGTACCACTCTAGCATCCAATAGTATCCAATAGGTTCATTGATAACAATCGCACTATCAAACCTCTTGTTTGGGGAAGGTATGGTTTTCATGTTAGACGTTCTCTCTTCCTCTGAGCCTCTTGCACCAAGCCTTCCTCTTTGTAATAAATAGGACTCAAGTGTCAAAAAAGATGCTCTAGATCCTTTGATGCTGCCCAGCAATACTAGGTGAGAAAGTCAGTTTCTATAACCAGCCTTTGTGTAGCATAACCATGTAGAAGCAGCAACGAAATATAACCTTGCAACAGCTCAGTAGAAATTAATCCGAAGTATGTAGCTCTCCTCAAGATAATGATGTACCTTGGGCACAACTACTCATTGTCTTAAACATTGTAATGTAGTCTTTTTGGGGAAAAAAGAATGTACAAATATTATTGGAATCTGTATTTAGTCTTTAGCAAAAAGAAATCGTGGCTTACCAATTATCACAGTTTCACAAAATGTAAGCAACTGCTTTAACAATTGGACCAACCTAGAACTTGTAGCCAGAAGTTAGCATAAGGAGTTGGATAAAGAAGCAAGTTTTGAAATAAGTTTGCATGTGGAACAAAATTACAAACTAAACATTGAAGGTTTTATCTTTAGATCAGATAGGTAGATACGAATCTTCAGTATCTCCTTTCCTCCTGGTCCTCCCCACTTCTTCTTTTATCCTAAAAATAAGTCATAAAATAGACCATGTCCCACCAACCAATTTTTAAAAAGAATTATTTTAAACTTCATTTCAACCCACAATAGACATAGCTTAACATTGTTTCTCAATCAAGTCAGCTTTCCAAATTGAATCAACAATTTAGCTCCAATATTTTAAAATATATTTAATGATTCTGCTAAACAAATAATTCCCTCAACACTGCCTAACTATTTAAGTCTTACTATTCTTCTCATAGTTCCATCACCCATCCACCCCACTATGACTATAACTTGTTGCTTTTATCATTATGATTTATATTGATTATTGTCTCCTAGTATGATTTGACTGCTTATTTGTAACCCATGACTATCATTACTGTAAATGTTGTATCTTATGATTCCTTTAATATACACTGAGAGCATGTGCACTGAAGACAAATTCCATGTGTCCATTCATACATGGCCAGTAAAGTATTCTATTCTATTCTATTCTATTCTATT
>JAEANM010027376.1:0-10555 GCA_017656035.1 Myanophis thanlyinensis | reverse complement strand
CTTTTTATAATTGCCGCGGCTTCAGAATTCGGGGCTTCCCATTGGCTGACGCAACAGCCAATGGGATTCGCCCCGCCAGCTGAAACGCGGTGAGCGAGAGCGCATGCGCGATACGCTACACAAATCTTCATTTCTTTGCTGTAGTCACCCATTCCACTCACAGCTTTGTTATTGATTATTCACTTATTTCCACCCATCAAGTTAAAATGAAGTTAAAAGTCATAAGGTGTTCTATCTCGTCCCTATGGGCAGTGAAAGGGAAACATCTTGATGACAATGACAAAGATGCATTGGAAGTCTGCAAGAAATGCCATTTGCCTGCAAGCAAGAACTGCTGGGACCATAAAATAGAGAAAGTCATAGAAAATGAAGAAGCTAAAGTGCTCTGGGACTTTAGAATTCAAACCGACGGACACGCAACACACAGACTTAACAATTTTAATAAGAAAGAGAAATAAGTCTGACTGGTGGATGTGGCAGCATCTGGAGAAAGAACTGGAGAAGATTACAAAATACAAAGACCTGCAAATAGAAATGGAACAGCTGTGGCCAAAGAAAGCAAAGGTCAGAGGCGCCTTGGCTGCCATTGCAGAACAGCTGGAGCATGCTTTGAATCTCATCGGCATTGACAAAATCCCCAACAGTCAATTACAAAAGGCAGCTTGACTCGGAACAGCTTCATCCTGCAATGGTACCATCCAATACCAACAACTGCCTACCTCAGGTCTTTGGAAAGGAATTGATGCGTGGACAAAAATGCCAAATCCAGTCTGAACATCTGGCTGGTTGTGTGCTAAACCATAATAATAATCATCCCAGGACCTACTAAACCCTGCAACTATTAAACCCACTCCCATTAACTCAGTCTCAGGGTTCCAAGTTATACCCTGTCAACCCTGAAGGGGACTCTCAGCACATAAAGATCTGCAGTAGATTAGTTGTTCCTGGAATGTAAGGTGGCCTACCTAACAGGGCTGTTAATTACTCTGGCAAGATAATCATACATGTGGCCTTTTTTGAATAGGGATACAAAATTCTTATCACCATCCTTTTCACGTGATGGTTAAGAACCAATAAAGACATTTTACAATCCCAGCTTGCAGTCAGGCTAATACTAGCAATATTAGCAATACAAGTAATACTATCAACCTGAATGAGCAAATGGAAGTAGTAGTTACTGTGGATGTCACACAATATACCAGGAAGATTTTTACATCAATGGTGCAGCCGTGTTCTCTCCACCCAACCCGTCTAATATCACAACAATGATTTTCATTCCATAGATACTGATGCCATGACAACTATGATGTCATCCCTCTGTTCAGGAAAACACTTGCGTACCCTTCCTCCTGCTAGAGTAATGGGTCCAGCAGTAACCAATCGGGTTTGTTCTCTCCCCCTCCAGCCATTTTGCTTCTCCCTGTGCCTCAGTTTATCCTCTTCCAAGGAAAACTTCAGACCTCTTGACTCCGATTAGAGCCTGCCTGCCTGCCTGCCTGCCTGCCTTTGTGGCGAAAGGAAGCCTCTTAAAAGGGGGATTTCTTCCCCCTTCATTAGCCCCTTGAGAGTCTGCCCCCTTTTATAGGGGGTGAAGAGAGCTTGAAAAACAACACCTTCACAATTCATGGTGATGTTTTCTTTCTTCTTTTCAATTACGGATGAGTCACTGCTTTGTATCTATTACTGACTTCCACTCACTTTTTAAAGGTTACTCAGCAATATAACATTTTAGAAGGTGAAAGAGATTGAAGGGCCCTCACTTGATAAGAAAGGGGGCTGGAACCCCTGAATGAAATCAGGGGGCTTGTCCCTAACATTTTCTGGAGGGGTCTGCTAATATTCGAAAGAGTTCTGTTTTTTTTAAATTAAGCCTATTTTAGAGTTCCCAGAAGGACAACACGCCAATGGCATTTAAACAAAAGGCCTTGCCCCCCCCCCCTCCTAAGAGGAGATCCTTAGGAGTTGTATATGACCGAATGGCTCTTCTCTACACCAAAGAGAATTATTCCTCTGGAGCTCAACTGGCTTTAAACAACAAGAATCAACCTCTGAGCTTCTGGGTCGGCTTCCAAATGTTTTGTTACCAGGCTGGGTAACATCTTCAGTGGAATTTAAGAAATAGTGAATACTGACATCCCCTAAGCTTGGAGAATGAACCAACACCCTCATCCTACACCCAAGCTAGAGGTATTTGCCACTATCGCAAACATGAATCAAATATTATTGAATGGGTAAAATAAATTGGGCTTCTCCGATTCAGCCATCTTTTCTTGCTGTTCTCAAAACAGGAAACCAAATAAGTTTATTTCTATCTGAAATGAGACTCATTAAATGTGAACAGTTGTGAGAAGGATCTATAAATAGCTAAGGCAAAAACTGGATGTTTTTAAGAGAGTGCCTTTATGGAAGAGACAAGGCTGGAAAAACTGGCAAAGGAAAATATTGTACAAAGGGCTGTTTATTAATCCATTGCAGGATTACAAGGATTGATTGTAGCTGAATAAAAGACTTCTTCTGTTTGATAAATGTAGTAAGAGAACCTGATTTATTTATCTGAGAAATGTATGTGGTCACCAGTCGCAGTCTAGTGACTGGGTAGCACAATGTAAAACAAAACACTGGCTTGTTGCTACCGCATGTGAAGCACCACTGATAATCTATATATATAAAAAAATGGATGTATGTGTGTTTGTTCCAGCATAACTCTGGAACACCTCAACCAATTTCAACCAAACTTGGTACACAGATGATTTACTCTCTGGAAACAAATACTGTGGGGATGAGATACCCCTAGGTGTGTGTGTATGTGTGTATGTGTATGTTTCTGAACTTGCTAAAAAAAAAAAAGAGGGCGAAGCGAAAGGAAAGAAAGGCGTCTCGCGGTTCACAGTATAGATATAATTCATTCCTTTTCCTATCTACTACAAGATTGGGATAAATACCATGTTATAATATGATAAGAGGTATAAAGATATGGTTGTATGGTTAGGAGATATTAAACAAATAATAGATTGTACTAGAAAAACTATGTACTCACTCAAGTGGCGTGCGAAATGATTTATAATGTAATTGATTGATAAAATGTAAAATAAAAAATATGTATAAAAAAAAGATTGGGATAAATAAATACCCAGGCAACTCCAGATTATCAGCTAGTAACAAATATTTGCAGAATCCTAGATTTGCGGTTCCCAAAGGAGTTTTAATTTGGCTGCCATCGTGGAAGAACATTAGAACAATGAGGGCCAATGAATGAATGCCATGTTCATTTAGCCAATAAAATTCCACTTTCTCCACTATTTAGCTGGCCCAGGCCTGGAGTTCACATTTTGCTGCAGATCCATTTTTGCTGTCTTCCCCTGACAATAACAAGGCAGATGCTGACAGGCAGTTGCACGGGGAAATGCTTTAAGCTGTCGGTCGTCAAGACTCAAAATTAATTTGATTGTGCGGGATGAAAATGGAAAAATGTGGTTCTGTCGGCTGCAGCCAAGGAGGGAAATGTGCAGGTAATTCCCATTTCACTCTGGAGGAATGGACAGAAGGAAAGATAAAATCGAATGAACAAAGGGAAGGGTTTGGGGCCCACATAGACATTTCACATCCAAAGTTTGGCTCAGAATTGGAAATGATTCATGGCTTATAATCATTCGGTGCCATGAAAGAGATCCCTTACAATATAGTGTCGATACTGAATTCAGTATTTGGAGTTGAGTTATTGCGGCCAAGACTTCATTGGACAAAAAAGAATTGCATTGTCAATTTAATTGGCACAGGAAACAGCAAAAATTGGAAGGAGGAACCAAATGAGCATCTTCAAAGCCTTAATTTGGTCTTCAGATGGAAGCATGTTGTGTAAGGCCAAACCCAAAGGGTTTGGCATTCATCCCAGAGGAACTGAAGAAATGGCCAATGAGAGTAGACTCCTTCCCTGGATAGCTTGTCCTATAAAGAGAATTGCAGTTCACAGGAAGTCCCATCAGACCTGATGAAATGGTCGAGCATCCAACTCTCGAGATCAGTGTTTCACATTTCTGACTTGCTTGCTGGCTGGGCAATTCTGGAAGTTGAAGTCCATAATCTTCAAGTTGCTATGGTTGAGAAACTTGCCTGGAGCCACATACCAGTCCTTCAACCCCATCAGACCGGGTTTCTTCAAAGGTCAAATCTTGCTCCACCCTTACTCCAAAGGGCGTTCTTGATTTGAAACTTCTTGGACCAAACAAACTTTTTTTAAAAGAAATTTTCCTGCAGCTTTCTTTTTTCATGTCACTGGTGTTGGTGTTTTCCAATTCTGTCTTTCTAGTAGCTGGAGAAAATCACCCTGGGTAAAGGATCATGTGGGATTATGAAGCCCTTTGATGGTCCCAACATGTGGCTCTGAGTAAGATTTCTTGTTTCAACTTCCTGCTGCGAAAAGCTAGCTCTTCTGCCATATGACATCACTCAAAAGTATGCATGTGAGTCTGTGGGCACATACATGTGCCCACAGTCAGGTGGTCCTGAAATAATTATTGGGGAAACAATATTTCAAAATAGAAGTCTTGTTTTACGTGTGGCATCATCCTTTCCCTTCACATCAGAGCCATGGACGGTTAAAATTTGGCTGACCTCTCACTGGGGAAGGGTTCAGTCTTACAAAGATTCAACATCTGAAATACATGTTATTTCCAAGGCTTACTTCACTTAAAGCAATTATTTATTTAAAACATTTATATAACAGCCCATCTTGTACCAAACTCTGGACAGCTCCCAACCGAGAGAAAAATGTACAATAAAAGAAATATTAAAAGCAAAGATGTTAAACACGAAAACTGCAGACCTGGCCCCATCATTTGCTAATTTGCTATTAGAGTTGCTGATAGCTGTATTGGCGGTACCTGAGACTACGCACAATGATGTAATTACTTCTTGGGATGGAAAGAAACTTTAATTCCTCCCCAGGATGATAAGAAGCAGGCTATAATCTTGTCAATTAGAGGTTTTATGGAAAAGAACTATAAACATCATTATTGTTTTGACAGCACTCAGTCCCCTTCCTGTGCCTCTTTAACCAGCTCCAATCACCCAAGAGTGATATAGTTAATGCTAGGAAATATTAATAAATCACCCACTTCTGTTTGTTTGACAGGACAAAGCCTCAGCCCTACTTATGGAACCCAGCAATGTATGTGGCCCTTTGAAGGAACATCTCTCAAGCCACAGACTTCTCGAACGGACAATTCTAGATCTGAAAAACTAAATTAAGGAAGGAAAAAGAGAGGAGGAGGGGAAAGGATTGGTCTTGGTGCTTTGCATGGCTTCTACGAATTCTTGGATTCTAAACTGGAGGAAAGATTTTGAAGGTCAGTAGAAAGTGGTAAAAGGAAACCAGGCCACCAAAGAACATAGGCTGGCTGGGTGGACACCATCAAAGCAGACTCCAGCCAGAACTTAGAACCACTCAGAGAAACAGTGCAAGATCAGAAGATGTGGAGAAACCTGGCCCATAGATTTGCCAGGAGTTGGACAGGACTGACTGACTACATTGAGCATAAAAGATGGGGATGTGTTAAATATATATATTTGAAAATTATATTCTTGGCCATACCTGTCAGGGCATTGTTGCTAATCCGTGTTGTTGTTTTTTAAAAAAATGGTCCTTGCCAATACAATTTGGTATCTTACTTGTTTAAAATAAAATGACTAGAAGTTGAAGGGTAAAGGTTTCCCTGTCTAGTTGTGTCTGACTCTAGAGCAGAGGGAGCCACCATTGTCTGAAGACATTTCTGTGGTCATGTGACCACTGTGGCTGTACACCGAGGCACATGGAATGCTGTTACCTTCACACCAAAGTGGTACCTATTTATCTACTTACATTGGCATGCTTTCAAACTTCATTCATTCATTTTCATTCATTTATTTATTAATTACACAATTTCTATACCGCCCCCTCTCCCGAAGGACTCGGGATGGTGCACAGCTGCCTAAAAAGCCACTAAAGATAAATAACAGTTAAAACAGATTAAAAACTAAACTGCTAGATGGGCAGGAGCTGAGGCTAGTAACGGGAGCTCGCTCACCCCTTCACATGATGCGCGGGGTCTCGAACCTCATCTGTCAGCTTTCCAGCTGACGTGTTCAGCATCTTTCACCACTGAACCTTTGCACCCCTTTAAAATGACTATCTGATTACAATTCAATTGGACTGTAGAGAAGTAGTCCTTCAGAGGAGTTAATTCAGCTGTGGGCTTCCTGGCAGAACGTATTCAGTTCTCCAACGCCCCATTTGGACCTCTCTCCAACAACCTGAGCTTGCACTTCCAAAATTTCCAAAGTGGCTGCCATCCCAGTTCCCAACTCCTAGCCTGCCAAATCCCCATTTCTTTTCTGAGAGCATCATTCCGTGTGAGCCCAAGAGCCATTCTGAGTAATAAAGACAGTACAAGAGGCTGAATCTTTTGCAATAGGAAAGTTCCTCATTTAAGGAGTGCCCCTCTCTCTCTCTCTCTCTCTCTGTGTTGGGAACAAACTCAAAAAATGATGAACTAAGGAAACCAGTAAATGCTAATGTCCACCGAGCGAGGTTTTACCCCAGGCTCCTCTAATAAACACTGTTCATGCAGCATATCTGATGATTTAATTAGAAGTCGCCACAATTATTTATTTCTCTTCTTCCTCCAGATTAGATTGCAATTAACTTCAGGGTGGGAGATCCCAAAAAGGGGGGGGAAAGGGGCATAATAAAAAGAATTCCGGATCTAAGTCAGGTTGGTTGTAGCCACCATCTTGACTTTGCAATCCATCTGCAGACGGCCCCTGATGTGCATTCTCCTTGGACAGATGTTCTCCTTGCAAATGAAACAAAATGTGGATACCCACATTTTGACAATGACCATCACAAGAACCACAATTCTATAATTGTAGGTGTTCATCACAGCTCAGTTGAGAATCCGGTCAAAAGGGGTTTAACAATTCTAAGTTGATCTTTGAGCAACTAAGATGATCAAACGCCTGGAGACTAAAATATACAAAGAACGGCTGCGTTTGGTTAGTCTAAAGAAAAGAAGAATTAGGCGTGACGTGAGAGCCGTCTTCCAATATTCGAGGGGCTGCCACAAAGAAGAGGAAGACAAATTATTCTCCAAAGCACCTGAAGGCAGGACAAGAAACAATGGTTGGAAACTAATTATGGAGAGAAGCAACCTAGAACTAAGGAGAAACTCTTCCTAACAGTGAGGACAATTAACCAGTGGAACAGCTTGCCACTAGAAGTTGTGGGTGCTGCATCATTGGAGGCTTTTAAGAAGAGTTTAAACAGTCACTTACCTAAAATGGTACAGGTTTTTCTGCTTGAGCTGGAGGCTGGACTAGAAGACCTCCAAGGCCCCTTCCAGCTCATTCATTCTATTCTAATTCCACCGCACCAATTAGTTAAAGTTTGCAAGTCAACTCTGTCGCTTCCAGGGGTCGATCCCGATTTCCAAAGGCCTAAAATGAAAACGGCATGGCAAAATCTTTCGGCGTTTTGGATCTTTTTCTTTTTTTTTTTCTTTTCATTTGCTCCCTATAAAGCCAAACAAGGGAGCATCAAAATAAAGATAATGCGGATGGAGACAGGGAGAGGAGGAGGCAGAGGAGAGGAAGCAGGAAGGAAATGAAGCTTTGCCTCTCGATCCTAATGGGATGACGCTGTCAATTATTCCTCTGATTCCATTAAGGATGCAAACTCATTTACGGAAAAGATAAGATGCTTCATTATAGCAAGACCGAGTTTCTGTCAAAAGAGCTCCAGCAACCACCTAGATTAAAAGCTTTCTGTGGTGGGAAGAAAAATGGCAGGATGTGAGGACCAGCTAAACTGGATATAAGTTTGCTGCCGGCCATTCCCCTCCCCCCTCTTTTCGGCTCTAATCTATGTATCTAAGGGTCAATATCGCCCCTTCGGTACAGATTATCTTCACCAGTTCGCTGAACTTCAAATCTGATTTTTTTTTTCCTGCTTTTTATCAACTGCTGGTGTGGAAGATCAGGGGGGTCCACAGGGCACAGTTAAAGAGAAGGCAAGATGGCATTGTGCCTTTTAAAAGAGGGTCAGGCTTCGATTGGCAGCTTGGTCTAGTGCCAGTTTGGTCTAGTGCCAGTTTGATCTAGTGCCATGATGGCGAACCTATGGCACGGGTGCCACAGGTGGCTTGCAGAGTCATCTTGCTGGGCACACAAGCTGTCAGCCAACTTACCTCCAGCTGAGCATGCAAATGCGATTGCGCATGTACACATGCGTGATGGGAGAGACCCAGCTGGTCTTCGGGCCTCCACTGTGCATGCACGCGATTGCAGCAGGAAATCCAGCTGGTCTTCGGAGCTGCTGTGCATGCACACGCAGTTGCTCATGTGTGGGTGAGTGCCTGCATGCCTGCATGCAGCGTACATGCATTGCACGTGCAAAAGCTGTATGCATGCCCAGATGGTGTGGTTGCACATGCAGCGCACATGGAGCCGCATGCAAGTGCAGATAGCACGTGCAAAGCGTGTACTTTTCGGCACTCAGTAAGTAAAAGGTTCACCACCACTGGTCTAGTGGTTAAGGTACCAGGCTAGGGACCAGGAGATGGAGAATTCTAGTCCTTCCTTAGCCGTGAAAGCCAGTTAGCCAATTTTGGTCCAAGGAGATAAGAGTCAGTGAGTTCTAGTCCCGATTTAGGCGTGGAAGTGGCTGGGTGACGTTGAGCCAATCACCAGGAGACTGTGAGTTCTAGTCCCACCTTGGGCACAAAACCAGCTGGGTGACTTTGGGCCAGTCACTACTCTCTCCCAGCCCCACCCACCTCACAGGGTTGTTGTTATGAGGAAAATAGGAGGAGAAAGGTGTGTTGGATATGTTCAACCCCCTTCAGTTATTTGTAAAATACTACTGGGTGGGACATACATACATACATACATACATACATATACTTGCCCTGGTCAGCATCTTGATTTTCTTCTTATCCTGCAAATGTTTTAACATCCTTTTAATTCACGTTTTAATCTAAGGGCGAAGGCTTGAAATGCCACATTTGGGATAACGTGGCGCAAGGGCCATCATAGGAGCCACAGAAGGACCAAGCTAGCTGTATCTTTCCACAGTACCGGCAAGTCCTCAACTTATGACCACAATGGACCCCCAAAATTTCAAAGTTGCTGAGTGAGGCATTTATTAAGTGACTTTTCCCTCCTACTCTTTCTTTTCACAGTTGTTAAGTGAATTACTACAGTTGTTAAATTAGTCCACACAGTTTTTAAGCAAATTGGGTTCCCCCATTGACTTTGCCTGTCAGAAGATCTCCCCCCAAAAGGATTAAAGCACCCCCCCACCGGGGAAACCACAACCGTCATAAATATGAGTCAGTTGCCAAGCGCTTGGACTTCGATCACATGACCAGGGGGATGCCACAATGGTCATAAGTGTGAAAAACGGTCGTAAGTCACTTTTTCAATGCCGTTGTAACTTCAAATGGTCACTAAATGAACTATGTTATAAATCAGGGACTTATCTGTATAAGAGATGTTCTCCAGGAAGCAAACAAAGACAGCCAAGGCCCCCCCCACCATTAGTACATATCTACTTCGTTTACTCCATATTCTGACCCAGCGTGAACCTTAGTATTCTTCCTGATGACAGATTTGCTAAAGCAAATCTGACATGTTATAAAAATGATGGGATAAGCTTAGAAACGGCACAACGCGGGAGAGAAGACTTCAACCCTCTACGTATAAAAAAATTATCTTCCCTCTCGTTACTCTTTCTTTCCCCCTCTTTTAATTATTTTCTCCAAAGTATTTAAATTGATTTTTTCTCCCCTCCTGCTGTGAACCTCATTGGATTCTGGAGGTTTATGAAAAGATGGCAATTTAATAAAAACAAGTTTAAGAAATGAAAGGAGATACAGAAACACAGGATACAAGGCTTCTTAATTGAAAAGGCACCAAACGAGAAAGCGGCGCGTTATCTTACACGACGAAGGAAAAAGTACGATTGCTCTTACGGTTATTTATCATCATCGGAATATTCTCCACGAAATTGATCTTCTTGCTCTTTCGCGTTGGTCATAAATATAATTTTGGAAATCCGAAACTGAGCCACTTCCCCAAAACCTGGAAATGACGGCGCATTGGATTAGAAGGAAAATGATTGCACACAGTTTAGTTACTTGAAAAACCCGAAGTGGCAGCAAAGAGGAAACTCTAAATATTGTATTTCAGGCACAGAAAAAATAAATGGCCATTTCCCTACTGAACTGGGGGACCAGAGAACCAGAGTCAGGCTTGATCCCAGAGTCACTCCAAGCCCAGGTGCCAAAACAGAGTGCTTACTTCCTCAGCAGGTGGAAATCGCAAGGAACAGATCTGAGGGATCGTTGGTGCCCTCTGAGCTTGGTTGTTTTCTTGCAAACGTTTCATTACCAAACTAGGTAACATCATCAGTGCTAGCCTCTAGAACAGTGTTTCTCAACCTTGGCGACTTTAAGATGTTTGGACTTCAACTCCCAGAATTCTGAGTTGAAATCCAAACATCTTAAAGTCGCCAAGGTTGAGA
>JAEANM010027375.1:0-10555 GCA_017656035.1 Myanophis thanlyinensis | reverse complement strand
TCAATAAAATCTTATTCTTTGGACTTTGCTTCTCTGGAATTCTGATTGCATTCGTGATGTTGTGTGGAACCCTGACACACTGTATGGTCTTGGCCATTGTGCTGCAGCTCAGTTTCAGGGTCTTGGCAATCTTCTTATAGCCTAGGCCATCTTTATATAGAGCAACAATTTGTTTTTTCAGATCATCAGAGAGTCCATTGCCATGAGGTGCCATGTTGAACTTCCAGTGACCAGTATGAGAGTCAGAGTGATAACACCAAATTTAACACACCTGCTCCCCCTTCACACCTGAGACCTTATACCACTAACAAGTCACATGACACCAGAGAAGGAAGGGTCCCATTTGGACATTTTCACTTAGGAGTGTACTCACTTTTGTTGCCAGCAGTTTAGACATTAATGGCTGTGTGCTGTGTTATTTTGAGGGGACAGCACATTGACACTGTTATACAAGCTGTGTACTCATTACTTTACATTGTAGCCAAGTGTCATTTCTTCAGTGTTGTCACATGAAAAGATATACTTAAATATTTACAAAATGTGAGGGGGTGTACTCATTTCTGTGATATACTGTACCTCTTTATTCTGATGGCAATCTACAAATCATATCATAGCAACATACATTAGTTTTATCTCCATTCAGTCTTGGAATTTCGTGTTAAAAATCCAATTTGGAGAGGGCCATTTAGACCGCTAAGTCAACTTCCAGCTTACTGAAGAAATTGGAATAACCCTTTGCTGAGAAATGGCTGTTCAGTGTCTGTTTGAATACACTCAATAGTGGAGTCCATTGTTTCTCTGACTAATGTTGCTTACCATGAGACAGTTGTTTCCTCATTTCATCAAAATCTGGTCTCCTGTAGTTTATATGTATTTGAAAATTATAACTAACTCCATTCTGGCATGTAGAGAACAGATCTTGGCCTTTTCTCTATGTAGCACTCTTCAAGGCAGGAGTTTTCAAACATTTTCAAGCTGCAGAAGCTGTAACAGAATAACAGAGCTAGAAGGGACTTTGGAGATCTTCTAATAGTCCAACCCCCTGTACCATTTCAGAACAAATGGTTGTCCAATCTCTTCTTAAAAATTTCCGGGTGATGGAGCACCCACAACTTCTGAAGGCTAATTAGTTCTACTAATTAATTGTTCTCACTGTCAGAAAATATCTCCTTATTTCTAGACTGGCTTACTGCTTGATTATTTTGTTGGTTTTAAATCCATACATTCCTGCTCTGTAGAGAAATGATCCAATGATAGAAAATTGGTCAAGTTCAAGTGAACTTTTCTTTTTTGCTCTTAATCTTTCATGAAACCTTCAGGTTCAATGAATAGCAATTTGAAAAACCTTGTTTTAAGATTCTTAGAGAGAATTATCATATCCCATTGTTTAGGGCAAACAATACCATTGTATATATTTTCCTTCTTAACTTCTAAAAACTTTGTCCTATGAATCTGTTCCAGTTTGTCTTAAATGAATCCTTCTTTAAGTGCCCCAAACCAGGCACAATTGGGAGTATGATCAAGGCAAACTAAAGTAGGAGTAATAGTTTCTGTGATTTAAAAAACCATATATATTTCCTTTAATGCAATCCAAACTTCCTTTTTTTTCTTACAGCCATATTATACTATTGACTCATATTCAATTTGCAATCCACTGCTATTCATAGATTTAAAAAAAAACATAACAATTGGCAAATTGGGTATTTCTAATCCCATAATTATACACTGAGGTTTTTATTTTGTTTTCCAAGTGTACAACTTTGCAATTTTATCTGTAATTTCATTTTCTAACCTATCAAAATCATTTTGAATTTTATTTTTATGTTCCGGAATATTAACTATCCTATTCAATTTTGTGTCATCTGTAAATTTCATAACCATTCCTTTTATCCTCTTATCCAAGTCATTAATCAAAATGTTGAAAAGTGCATGACTCAGGCCTGAACTTTGTGGTACCACTGGAAAACCTCAATTTAGTTTGATGAGCAACTACTGATAAGCCCTCTGTGAGTATGATTATTTCTTCTGCCATCTTCCTTTTTTCTGCTTTCTCAGTGGAATTGTTTATAAATTCAGGCTAAAGGAAGAGAAAATAAAAAACTATTGTGTATTATCCAGAATATATGAATAGAAGACACCAGAGATCTCCAAATGAAAACTGTGACATTTGAACCCACATGCCTCCACTGTGCCTCACTGGAACAGAATACTTGTTGTCTTCATCTCTCCTGCAATGCAGCAGTATCCTGTAATGACAAATGTCTCTGTTGCAATTTTCATAACAGTAGAGTTATGTTACCCAAGGGAGCTGCTATAGCCCATGTAACTGTTGTAATCTGGTTTCTCATTCTATGCAACCCTTCTCATAATATCCATTTCGTTAAAGACTTGCTGGAAAACTCTGGCTAAGCTTGCTGAAACTTTTAAAGCAGGAGTGTCCAACCCTGGCAACTTTAAGGCTTGTGGACTTCAATTCCCAGAATTCCCCAGCCAGCCATGAGGAAGTTAAACTTCAACTTTGGAAATGGAAGACCACATGTCTTAAACTTGCCAATGTTGGACGCCTCTGCTTAAAACTGTTTCACAACCATAAGGCCTAACATTTTCCTCAGACTCTTTTCTAGAACACAGTGTTTTAGAAGAAAAGTCTATTATATGCACATTCTGCTGATATCCTTTGCCAACATTTTGATGTTCCCTGCTCTAAAGATTTCTACTTCAGAAACACTAAGCACTTAGCTCTCTTGATCTTTGAACTTGTCATCTAATGGGTTTCTTCTTGTAGATCCTGTATCCTAAAGGAATATGTGGCTGTATCTTTATGTACTAACATGTGGTTTTATGAGATGAACTGTCTGCTACCAAGAAATTTAGACCATTCCAATGTCCACGGTAGCTCATGGTACATAATACATGGTAGCTCAACTCTCCTCTGCCATTGTCTGCAACTATTTGTACTCTTGATTCTGTCCAAATCAAAGACCTCTCTATTTGATTATGTAACTGCAAAATATTTATATGTATCATTATTGTTGAAATATAAACTTTATGGACTAGAGATTAGACACATAGAATCTCTTCTCATTGTAGAAAAATCTCCAGCAACCATTCCAATGTTTGTCAACCTTGGTAACTTTAAGTTGTATGGACTTCAACTCCCAGATTTCCTCTACCAGCAGCATATAACACAATCTTTGTAAGAAAAATGATGCTAGAGAAAGGAATTCAAGTGGAGAAAACCCAAATCAAGATATGGTTCAAAACCAATCTATTGCTTTCATCTTAATCCTTAACTAGGTTCCAGTTCCAGTTACTATGAATTTTCCCATTTATCTTAAAAAGTGAGAGAGAAACCAGCACCAGGGAAGGCTGGGAATAGTGGAGATCAACTTTAGCCTTGAAATGTCAAAATACGCTTGCTCACCTCTGGTAAATGCCCTTTATTTGCTCCCAGATATTGGTTAAAGAAACGTCACCATTCTTATATTTATAAAATTGTTGTGTTTATGGTGCATGTATAGATAGTAGAAAATTCAAGGAAACTTCCCTTCTTTCTGAATTTGAGGATTGAACTGAAATGAATGTGTAGCTATCTAAAGATTTCACGTCAAGTCAGCTAATTGTCCTCTATGCTTTTGAAGATTATATAATGTGAATTATAATTTTAAGCCTTTAGGGTTGGATAGGTTAAAAAATCCACATAGGAATAGGATGCTATTGAGAATTAACTAATATGAGCCTTTCTATGAGAAGAAAATTTTTCCAGGATTGGCCTTTAAATCCATTCAAGAGAAATGTTTTTAGCCTGAATGTATTGGTTTCATTTACATACAGCAAATACTTTTGCCCATATGTTAAAAGACAGGGAGGATTCATTTCATATAGTTTGCAAACTGCCAAGAAAAACTGCAGCTATATCTAGAATATGATATTTTTGGATGAAGGCTTTTGTGCTGCTTACGATGTCATCTAATTAAAAATGAAAAAATGTATGAATGGAATTAAAGGGCAAGTGAAATCTGTACAGCATGGTGTTTAACCAGAATTCTAGTTGACCAGTTGATCAAATGGAACATACTAACAATTGGGGTATTTCTAGACCTATTTGGTAGTCCCTTTGCCCTCTTCACACTTCAGCCTGTTGCTTCCTTTGTCTATAAGCATGATGCCAAGTGACAGTAGCTGAGATTTCCTAAAAAGGAAGCATACGGTATGACAGACCCATCTGTGGCTGGCTGCTTTCGGAAACAAAAAGATGCCCAATTCTGTCATTATTGGTCTTTTGTTCCTGCACAATGCTTTCTGTGTGACTATTTTGTCAAGGCTTGTTGATAGCATCCATAAGCTACAATTTGTCTCACCTCTTGTCCCCAGTTGTCATACTGGCTTCCTTCTCAATTCATGAAGTTTCTTGTTTTCTGTTAGACTTCCAAATGCTTCTAGCAGTCTTTCAAGTTACAGGACCGCTGATCTGAATGTGCTATATGCATTTCAGATTTAAAAAAAGACTGTACTGAAACATCTCATCTGCTAAAATCACATAAGGGGTTGGGGAGGGTGGGGATTTGGCTTATGTTGACTTCAGAAATCCATACACCTGTAATCATGTTATTACTTTGGTGTCAATTTCCATCATTTTCACAAGTGGTTGATATTCCACGCTTAATGTGCAGTGTTTGCATTTGATGAACTAACAGGTTTAAATAGTGTTTATTTAACAATGCATTAGAAACCTGCATTTAAATTCAGCAGGAATAAGAAGATTTGAAATCATAGAAAACTAAGTGCATTTACAGTAAAATTGAAGTACCTAAGTTCATTCCAAGGATCTGCCACAAAATTTTTGTGGGTTTAAAGGAGACAAAAGGAAAGATTATTGTTTTTCATTCCCAGGATAGGTCTATAAATCTAAAGAATGGGGAAAAGAAAAAAGGAATAACAAGAAGAATTACTCTAAAAGTACTTCTGAAAAAGAAAAATCATCTTTCCTAATAACACCACACCAGCTTGCGGGGTGCTTAGGTATGGCCCATAGGGGCAGCCTGGAGACAGTGAAGAAGCAGTCCATGTTGCCTCTGCTAGTGAAAACGGGCTCCCGATCTCTGTTTTCAGTTGGGATGGCCTCCTGCAACTCCCTGCCAGTGAAAATGGAGCTCAGGAGGACCGCATGCGGCTTTCACAAGCTCTGTTTTTGCTGGCAGAGGGTTGCAGGAGGCTGTCCCAAACGAAAACAGAAATCGGGAGCCCATTTTTTCTGGCAGAGTGCTCGGGCCACCGCAGGTGCCCCCGTAACAAATGACGTCAAGCTGGCCATGCCCATCCTGGCCATGCCCACCCTAACCCCCCAAGGTCAAACACAATCCTGATGCAGCCCTCAATGAAATCAAGTTTGACATCCCTGTGATAAGGGATATGCTATCCTTTCAAAAGTAGTTTAGATGTCCAATATGGGATCTGAAATCACAAGCAGCCTTGCATTTTATGCACATATATAAGCTAGAAACAATCGGATAGTACCAAATAACATCTACCTGTTATAATGAATTGAAATGATAAATCAATTGTATCATTAGTGAGATATTAATTTGTTTTAGAAAGTCTGCTGAAGGATTAAAATGGATATGGAGGAGAAAGTGATTTCAGTTTATGTGATTACAATCGCAATCTTAGGAAAGTCTCATAGTGCAGTGAAAAAAAAATTCCCCTAAAACAAAACAATATGAGGCACTGTGCTAATCTAATTAATATCCATGACTATAAGAAACAGAGATTAAGTTTCTCTGTGTTCAAGCTACTATTTCTGGAGACAAAAAGGACTTAGAAGGGCATTGAATTTTGATTGAGAGAATACTGTATACATCCATGGACAATGTACTGAAAAGTCCAGATAAAAAAATATTTCAAATACTACAGGTAAAGGCTATATTAAATAATCCTAAAATATCCTTTAGCAAATAGAACCTAAGCAACACACCTTCTCTTGTGGACTATCAAGTAGATTGAATGTTTAAGCTGCCCGTGTTCTCTATTTTTTCATTTGATCCTTTTTTAAAGGATTGATAGATTTAATAACAGGAGGAATATTACAAGGACCTTATTACTAAAAGGAGTTAATCTTGAAGTTTTTGAAAACAGCATCATTTGGCATCTATGTGTCTTCCATCAGCAACAACATCATTAGATATTTTATCTCAATTGCTGGCAAAAGTTCTTATATATCCATGAAATTCTTCCGCAGCCACTTTTTGTGGAGTTCAAGCATGAATAGAATGAAGAGAACTATAACAGTCAAAATAACTTAAACACCCAATAGCATACTGCAAACGACAACACATTTGAAAAACTGTTTGAGATAAGATATCTGTTTTTAGTTGTGTTCGACTGGAAACCCTGTTATCCCCAGCTAAAATTTCTAAGACATTGAGCACAGTCGAAATAAATTACTAAATAGTGTTGAGCATATGTCAGTATTAACAAAATGTGTTTAAGCACATTTCATAGATTGGCAGTGAAAATATGTGACAAATTTACTATCTTTTTTTCATTTGACTGGCAGCCATTCCTAATGCTATATCAGAGAGCAAAACACCGCACCAAAGCCTGTGTTGTTGGACAACTTAGTTCAAAACACACTGTTGACAAAAATTAAGAATCAGGCCATTGCAGTAAACATATGCTGTTTTTCAGGATAAAGTCAGGTATCAATTTGCTTTTTCAAGTTGCTTTACAAACGCACAATAAATTTTGGAATATTCATTTATTTGTGCAAATTTGCATACCTCCATCAAAACTCCATAAACAACCATAAACACAATTGTTATCCCAATACAAGCATCTTTTTTAGAAAAATCAAGGGTCCTTCCAACAACCTGGCTGTTGTTGGAAGGATCCTTGATTTTTCTAAAAAGATGCTGTTACTTTCTGTACCTTTGAGTCATCTTCAAAGACAGCTGTATGTAGACTGTTGCAGTAATGTAAGTACCAATAAAGGAGAATATTTGTATCTCAGCATTGAAATCAGGGTTCCTTGGTGCTTTCTAGGTATTAACCATTCAAAAATATATTTGAGAGTTATAAAGAGAATAAAGATTATAAATATTTTAAAAAATTATTAGATTGGGCCTTCAACATTATTCTGAGGTGTCCTCTCCTTGATGTAATTTGGAAGTGCAATGATCAGAACAAAGTGTTGATATTTTGTAAGGATTTAGATTCTAAGCATTTTCATAGTTAAAATAACCCCTGTAAGTATATTCAATTTATGGATTCAAGAATTTTTGCTCTCTGGCTTTAATTCTTCTGAAGGAAGTCAGCCCTTTGTGAATTTACTAGAAACAAGACAGCGTTTTAGATGCCCCATTGACATGGCAGTCCTAATAAGAATGTTGCGGCAACGTATACACCTCATACACTATATTTTAATATTTATAGACAAAAATTCACATTGTTTCATGTGTACACAAGCAGCTGCTGTCTTTTGGCTGTGAGCAGATGTTAGACCTCCAAAAGCCTTGCTGATAATTAAAATACTAACAGTGTTTTACCCCAGCTGCAGGTTCTGTTTACTGTAAATCTGATTTTAATGGTGCCTCTGTGCAATTGGTGAATACTGGTTTGTTTTCTACCAAACATAAGAAAGTGTCTGAAATGAAGATAAATTGTTATTTCCTATAATTTGCTCTGGAAAGATATGACAGTACACTGTACTGTGCTTCCATTTATAAACAAAGCATAGATATGACTAGCAAGTTATGACAGTAATCGTTTTAGCACACTAACAAGAAAACATAAGGAGCCAAGTTAAACACAAAACCCCAAAATCTCAGTTGAATTACTCAAGAGAATACAATACTATCTTGTAAACTATCTGCTAGTTGTCATTGTTTTTGATAATATAAATTATTTTCGTAGCAATGTGTATGCATATGATTCTTCACAGAGTAACGTAGGTTTAAAAATAGCTGGCAAAGATAATATGGGCACAATTTCGATCTGTAAGCATGGAACATGCTGTAGAGCAGTTGAGAAAGGTCTCATTAGAAATGTTTTCCTGCTTCATTGGCCCTATCAAAAATGTTGAGATGTTGGCTACAAGCATGCAGTCAAAGTCCCGACCCTCTTCTTATGGGCATTGTATGTCTGATGCACGTAAAAAAGGGATTTCATGGCCATGGCTGCCATTTTGATGTCACCATCACTTCCCATCCTGAGCACAGGCATATGGCAGCTAAAGCACAGAACTCAGCTCTTTGTGTATTTGCAATAGCTACCTCACCTGTTCTCAAGCAATGTTATTTATCAATCACTAATTTTATCAGATACAAATACAGATGCAGGTTAACAGAGTTGGAAGGGACCTTGTAGGTCATCTAAAATCATTTTGAAAACTGTGTGCCTGTGCTGTCTTTGGGGTGCTAGAATATCTGAGTTATAATGGAAATTGTACTAGCAGTACCGTCAAGAACTTTAAACAGGGCTGTCCAATCCGGGCAACTTTAAGACTTGTGGACTTCCAATTCCCAGAATTTCCCAGCATGGCAACTCCAATTTTAAAAGATGAAATCCACAGGTCTTAAAGTTGCCAAGTTGGACATTAGTTTAAAGTCTATTTCTAATATGATTTGTCTCTTTGAAAGGGGCAAATCATGTTATGCCAGGATTAAAAACTACAATAATCATACAATAATATTATGTACATGGGCTAGATTTGCTTGGAAATTGAGGCGCCTTATAAATAAAACAAACAACTAAGTAAATAATAGCATGGGAATAGCTTTGCAGAATCACTAGAAAAACCTTCAGGTGGCTGCACACTTGCATTAAGACAGGCAAAATAGTTCAGCTAGTTTTGCTTGACTTCCTCTCACAATTTCCTCAGAGTGAAATAAACACCTGCTGGCTAAAAGAGTTATCATAGGACACTGGAAGGGGAAATCCATAACAGAGTTGCAGCAATGAATTGTTGATATATCTCGTCTGCCAATACATGAATTAATTGCTTTTTCAACAAAGGGACAAGGAAGAAGACTTTTAATTGACATGGTCCAGTTTTTAAAGTGGTTTTGTTGATTACGTTATTTTCCAGCCCCCCGTTTTTACTATTTTCCTTCTTTTTATTATTAAAACCATTTTATGTGTGCATATGTTGTCCTGATAATTAGCTTGTATAAATAAAACAAAAAAGAATGATATTAACCCCTTCGCTTTCTGCAAAGTTAGCATAATTTTATTATTTCTATGCTTGCTCTCTGGGTAAAAAAAATCTGCCAGGTTGTTTACATTGTAGCTTGTTTTAGAGCCATAAAAATGATGTCTTATTCCTACTCTTGTTTATATGAACAGTTAGAGAAAACTTATGATTACTTTCATACAGGTTGCTTTGGAAGACATTTGCAGGCATTGGGAAGCATAGTGAGAATAGTTTTAGCAATAAGATTTTTGGAATAAAATTTCTAACTACTTCTATTCTTTGCATAGTATATACTTTGTAAGTGGTTTAGGTGCAAGAAACCAGGGACAGGAGTAGAGTTCAAAGCATTAGAAGTTTATTTCATTCTACTTATACACAAGAATCTGGTCTACTAATGGTCAATACTAATTGGCTCTAGATAAAGGTCAACATAATTCATGGGGGAGGACTAGACTTAGATCTCTTGTAGGAACATAAGAATTCCAAACTGATGACGTGTTTGACCCCCACCCTCCGGGTCTATTTGGTCATCTCCTACAATAACTTCCCATAAAAATGGGCATAATTGAACATGATTTTAAAAATAACACATTAAATGCTACACTCCTTTGGTATTCTTTTCACTCAACATCCAGCCACAGGGCAGGATTTCTATTTCATTACCCCAATGGAGGTAGCCAACATATCAACTACCATTTGTGTTTGGAACTCCACTTTGATATGGCCTATGGGCAAATCAATAAAGCTTAACTACCAGTTTTAGTCCCCTGATTTTCTTTTGGCCAAAGGCTAAGTGAAAGAGAAGGAGAAAAGAAAGGTAACTAGAATACTGGAACTGGGTTTTGAGAAACTTTTCATTGAAACTAAATATTAACACTATAACTTCGGTTGGTCGATATATACTGCCTAAAGATTGTCTTTCATGTAATGTTATTTAAAATATTCAATTGTAATAATTACAATGAACATAAAATAGAGAAATAACCAGCAGGAGTAATGTCACAGTGCCCAGTAGATAAAATCCTTAATAACACCTATATAGAAAAAAAGTAAAGTTATCAAAACATATAGTTAAAAAATATGCATATATCACTCAACATTCTTTAGTCCATTTTCTTGATGTTGTCTTGAGCAATGAGGTACACTTGGCCCAGATGGATGCCTGTAAAAGGATAAAAGGAAAGCAAAAGTGGAGGTTTACATACAATATTGTGTTAACCCAGACTTTCCTGATACGTTATGCATTACTTTTGGAGACAAGTCTTTTTAATGCCATCTTTATCTGCTACACGATGCATGAAATCTACTTTCTGTTTTAGAACTGCAAATAACCCTTGACCCCTTTAGTGGAGACACAATGTGACC
>JAEANM010027373.1:0-10555 GCA_017656035.1 Myanophis thanlyinensis | reverse complement strand
AGGCCAGTATAGATCTATTTCAAGCTCATTTGCTATCATCAGCCAGTCATACCCTTATGGGATTTGAACCTGGGTCGTCTGCATCGATGAGCTGAAAGGCAAAAGGGAACTGGATTTGTTCCCTCCCACATTTGGGTAAGCAAGTATTTCCACAAAACACACACACACACATATATTGTTTTGCTGCATATTTCCTATTCATCTGTTTAGAAAATACTTAACATTACTACCAGCATTTTACCATAAAAAGTAGGTAGTTTATAGCCCATGAGCTGAATTTCTTAATAATTGTTCATTATTTCATACATGCTAACAATTATATGTGACCTTTCATTGTTTGCATTTCTGTTTTATTAGAAATTAAAAAGTAGATTACATGTTGGAAATATTTTTTTTGATGAGGACTTTATTTCTTTATGAATAATTTATTGGGGTCACATGGCAACTTTTGATTCATGTATATGCTTCTTTTCATGTAAAATATAGATGTATAGGTCTGTACATGTGCTGTCTTTCTCTATAAATGGTACATACCTGTAATGTTTGCCTGCATGGTACTTATTTTGAGTAAATGCACATAAGAATCAGCAGGGGAATCTAGCAGTCATCAAATGTCTTTACCTGATATTACAATTGTGAAAGGAATGCCATTTACTGATCCTGTAGAACAAATCTCTATTTCATATAGGTGTAATTTCTACTGAGATGCATTTTCTTCTTTTGGTGTTTCTTTGTATTATGCCAACAGTAAGTTAAATTGCAATCCATATTATAAAATCCTGTGTGAAAGTAGATTATATTAAAACAATAGCATCATAGTAAAAATGATGATTAACTAGAGCAGTAAAACCTTAGATGATCATTTGATAGGAAATCTTGATTATGAGAAAAGGCATATATAAAATATTTTGAAAAATCCATTCAGTAATTTTTCTCTGAAAATTAGAGTAGCTCAACATTTTTCAAGTCTTTCAAAAATATAAGATCACCGTGAGTCTGAGTCTGATCACCATGTTCCAATTTCTCCTTTCCTTGCATTTGATAAGACCTTACTAGTAGCAGTGTATTAAGAAAGTATTTACATTTCTAAAAATCTGTTTTCACTTAGTCATTATGGGGTACTACGTGTAGATTAATGAGAAAAGAATGAATTTCAACAACTGTAGAATCAGGCTGCAGCATAACAAAATTGACAAAAGTGAAGGTATCTTAAAACTTTCTGAATGCACTGTACTGAGGTTATTCAGATTTGTGTGAGAAATAAAAAACTAATTACAGCCACTATTACCTACATAACTGCATATAGGGGTAAAATGTCTCATGTTATATTTTTTCTAATTTTACTAAGGAGAATCTGTTAAAACAAAAAAATATTTAATGATGTTAAAAATATTACTCAAGAGAAGAAATATCAGTACATCAGATTTCAACCATCTTCTTTATCAAATGATACCCAGGAATCATTTCATAATTGTGGGAAACAAAAAAACCCACTTATTTAAGATCCTATTAAACAATTTTTTTTCTTCTTTGCACATAAGTTTTGTTATTTTATTCATTCATATTCAGTCTTTAGATCTTAGCTATACACAGTTTATTTTTTATATGATTTTGATACGGGAAACAAAAAACGGTAGGTTTTTTTTTTTCTTCAATTATGCTTTTTTTCCCTTTTCCTCCTCCTCGACCTCCTACAAATTGGATCATCTGGACTCCTTCTAATTAGGATTGAGACTAAGATACACATATAAGGCAGTTTTGGTTCTGCTTGTAGGTGACCTGTGATGCATCTTGAATGAGATACTGTATCATTGACATTGACAGCCTTCAATTCTATCAATATGATATCTTTCTGGACCTTATTACAGGCTTGGCAATTGCAAGCCCTGTTCCTTCGGGGCATTGCCAGTCAATGTTGGTGGGGGAGAGCAGTCTAATCCTTGACCTCTATTTTTCAAGGGGTCTGTCTCCTTTTTTCTTTAACATATACACGAAGCCACAGGGAAAGGTCATTTTTTGACATGAGGTTGTACATAACTGATTTTGAATGCACAAGTGAAGTTCTGTTTGGAGGCAATGTTAGTCTGAATGGGAAAGAATAGGGTTTGACTCAAACCTATCAAAATCAAGTAATTGTGGGTTTTACATTCCACTGGAGAGATTTCAGCCTTTAGTCTGAATGATATTTCGTTACATTTGGATTCAATATACAATACAAGACAAGCATGATGGCTCAATGGTTAAAGACAGCTGGAAAGCTGACAGCCCATATTCAAGACCCAAGTGCCATACGATGGACTGAGTTCTCATTACTTGTCTCAGCTCCTGCCCACCTAGCAATTCAAAAGCATGCAAATTTGAGCAGATAAATAGGTACCACTTCAGTGGGAAGGTAATAGGGTTCTATGCACCCCAGTGTATTGGCCCTATAACCACGTATCTTGGGTAAGAAACTGAGATAAGCAGTGCCCATACAACTGGATGGGGGAACCTTTACATTTACCCTTATATAATTTATGGGTCTTTTGGGACACATAACTCCTTCTGAGACAGCAGGTGACAACCGTTGCAGGATATGTTTGCACAATTTCATTTTGCAACTTGATTTAACCCATTCCTGGGACTCAGCTTGCAATTTCTCATGCTTTAATCATCTCTGAATTAAATTATTGCATTGAGTTCTAGAAGAGAAGTCTGTTCAATTAGTGTATTTTCTAAAGGTAATTGGACTTTGTTTTCCCTTGAAGACATTTTGCTTCTCATCCAAGAAGCTTCTTCAGTTCTGACTGAATAGAGGATAAAAGGAATGGAGAATAAAAGGATTTATATTCGTTGCAGTCATCTAGTTGTTATAACTTACCAAGCCCTATGTGGCAGGAGCATTTGCGCTCTAGGATATCTTCCCATCTCATGTGCTTTAACTGGAAGGACACATTCCAGATCTGGATTTAAAAGACATCATAGCAGACACTGCCTTTGAAACAGTCTTGCCCCAATCGTTTGGCCCTAATCTTGTAGGCCATCAGGATGTGTAGAGTCCCAATTGGATGAATTACAGTATATTTTAATGCTGGGCATCATTTTATTGTTTTCTGCAGCTGGATTTAATGCTGTGGTTTTCTTGAACTTCTCTTTTTTAAGTGTGATATAAACAGATATTGCATAGATCTTTTTTTTCTTTGTTCACTGTTTTGTAATTGTAACATAATTCATACAATCATCCAGAATATGTTTTTTTTTTCTCAGACATTGCCTGAATTTCGATTTTCGTTTTCCATTATGGTGTTACAACTTTCCAGCCAAGATTCATATGGCAATTGAATGGTCTTTGACCCTGCTGGCCTTTCCCCAGGCATTAAGGCCAAAGTGTTAGACCCTGGCATGACATCTTTTCTTATGTTATTAGACAGATTAATAAGGAGCCTAGCATAGTTTTTAATGGGTTCCATTTGTTTTTTGTGCTTTTGTATTTAAATCATTTTGTTCACCCAGAATTGTACTAGTTAAGATCACCTAAATTTGCAAAATTAATTAATTATGATGACTCCTATAATTTAGCAGATACAAGACAATGGCTAAACTGCTCTCTATGGTTCTTACTGCAGCACATTTTATCATTTGCTGCAAGTGTTAGTTTCAGTAAACTGGCAAGCAGATTGTTTTTAGATATATTTCAAGTATGGTATATATAACTGAAAGAAATACAATACTTGGGTTTCAGGCCATAATTTATGCTTTCTTTATAACTTTATCCATTGATAGAGTAACAAATGCTTGGAAAAGCATTTATAACTTTGAGATCAATTTTCCACTACAACCACTATCCATTAAAATGTAATGATGTTATATTTTCATGCTAGGCATCGTTCAAGATGCTTTTTGGCTGTCTTGTGTGCTTCATCCTTCTGTATTCAATTTGCCAGAAGCAATACTTGAAACAAAAAAAAAAAGAAGGCATGTTTTATATGTGTCTGACTGACATATACTGTATTGGACAGTACATACTGCTACATCAATTTGTTTAATTCAGTGAGGACAGAAATGGGTAGCCACAATTGTAAAATTTGCAAGCTGGCTTAGGAATAATTTTGTTCCAATTGCCTTTAAACTATGTAAGACTAACATTCTGAAAACACCGATTTATGGGACTCAAGTTATGTATTATGGAAGATTCAGTCTTTCAATCCATACAGTCAAATTTTCCAAAAAAGAATACTGTGTATCCCTCACTCAGCCTTCAATGTTTAATGTGATTAGCTTTGAGATGCATCTCTCCATGATCTACTTGAATCCACTTTGAGAGGTCAAATAGATCAAGATCTGATATATAGGGTTCATCAGTATCAACATCAATAAAAACTTAGCAGAATTGTATTATAGTAGAATCATCCCCTCCTCCTGGACTCTCCCAAGTTCTTTTTGGGTTTTTTTAAGAGCATGCATGTGCTTAGGAGGTGTTTTTCTCTGTCTTAAATCAATGTGTTACCCATCAGGGCAACAACTTGAGGATATCTCTTATATAGAAATTGCATGTGTTAAAATGAAGAGGTTGAATCTCATGTGAATTTTCCATTATAACTCATAATTCAAGTTACTAGCATTTTTAATTTTGTCAGAAATTACTTGTCTTTACTTTTAAATTTGTTATTTTTAGATTTATCAAAGGCAATAGTGAAATTTCTACTTATTTTGTTTTTAGTGCTCTCTCACACACGCACACTCACACACACAGAGACATATATCCATTTCATCACATATTTTTTTCCTCCTATCCTGAAAATCATCAAGATTGTTTTTCTATCTATCATCTATCATTCATCTGTCTGTCTGTCTGTCTATCATCTAAATACTAAATGACATGAGACAAGAAAAAGAACAAAAAATGAAACTGTATATGTTATACTAGCATTATTCATTATATCTTTCCATAATTTTGTCTCTTTCCCTGTAAAGAATGCTTGCCTTCATCAATCCATAAACTATTTCAAATTTACTCTTTGGTTTTATTAAGGGCAAAACTCTCTATTTCTAAGTATATAATCAGTTCCAACCAAATCTCACTTATACCAAGAGTTGTGGTAGCACAGTTAGAATATAGTATTGCAGACTAATTCTGATGACTGTCAACTGCCAGCAGTTTGGCAGTTTGAGTCTCACCAGCTCAATATTTCCATCCTTCCGAGGTCGGTAAAATGAGGACCCAAATTGTTGGGAGGCAATATGTGGCTCTGTAAACCGCTTAGAGAAGGCTGTAAAGCACTATGAAGTGGTATATAAGACGAAGTGCTATTGCTATTGCTATACTGGGCATAATATGCTCTCCCTGGAGGGATAGGATGGGTCCCAGTATGCCTGATCTCTGACAGCTGAAGGAAGAACTCATCTACGCTCAGTGTCTCAGTAGCAAGCAGTTGAAAAACAGGTTGTTGTTAAGAAATATAGGAGGATGGAGCACTATGAATGTGCCTTGAGTTCCAGAACAAAGATGGGATATAGAAGCATGCATATGTTCGTATGCCATAGAAGGGTTACATAAAGCAATAAAAATATCTGCACCTTAAGGTTTTTTTTAAGAGTCACAAGGTGAGTCAATTCCTTTCTAGAGGGTGAGGGAGTGAAGGATTGCAAGATTGACTGAGAAACTGTCACAAAATGTTGAAAATTAAAATCATGTGACCACAGTCCAGCAGCTCAACAACAGCCACTAGAGTAGCACAACTTTTTTCAAATTTAATTCATTTAGGAACTATGGATCCCAGATTTTGAACACCTTTTCTAAGTTAGCCCATTTAAGATACCTTGGTTCAAATATTGTTGTCTCTAATATATATACATAAATACATATAAATACACACACACACACACACATACTGTCCCAAAGGTGCTTTTTTCAGGAGCCAACGGAACTTCCTTGTTTTTTCCTTTGAAGACATTTCCCTTCTCATCTAAGAAGCTTCTTCAGCTCTGACAGGATAGTGGGGAATGGAAGGATATATACTCCTTGCAGACAGCTGCCTCCTAAAAAAGCACCTTTGGGACAAGGATGATTGTATAAAAGTATAAATCCTTCCATTCCCCACTATCCTGTCAGAGCTGAAGAAGCTTCTTTGATGAGATGTCTTCAGAGAACAAACAAGAAAGTCCAGTTGCCTCCTGAAAAAGCACCTTTGGGACAACCATGACCTGGATGACTGAGAATCTCTACATACACACAGAGAGAGGAGAGAGAGATACTATAGTTTAAATAAATTTTGTATTATGATGCATTTCTCCTGAAATCAAAATATAATGAAGTATACTTTTATAATTAACAAGTTACCACTTTATATTACCACTTTATATTGCCTTGGTAAAACCAGAGTTGGAATACAGCATCCAGTTTTGGTCACCACAATGTAAAAAAGATGTTAGGGCTCTAGCAAGAGTGCAGAGAAGAACAAAAAAGATGATTAGGGACTGGAGGCTAAAACATATAAAGAATGATTGCTGGAATTGGGTATGTCTAGTTTAATGGAAAGAAGGACGAGGGATGACATGATAATAGTGTTCCAGTATCTCAGGGATTGCCACAGAAAAAAGGGATTTAAACTGTTCTTTAAAGTACCTGAAGGCAGGACAAGAAGTAATTGGTAGAATCTAATCAAAGAGGGAAGCAACTTAGAACCAAGGAGAAGTTTCCTGACAGTTAGAACAATTAAACAACTTGCCTCCAGAAGTTGTGAATGCTCCAACACTGGAAGATTTTAAGAAGAGATTGACAACCATTTGTCTGAAATGGTATAGGGCAGTGGTGGTGAACCTATGGAATGCGTGCTGGAAACAGCACGCCAAACCGTCCCATGAGCTTTCTGGCATGGCAAACCATCCCATGTGCTTCACACAGCCCTGCTGGCTCTGCAATCTGTTCTCGCACTCCAGCATGCGCAGCCCCCACACTCATTCTTGTACTCTGTTGCGCACTAGCCAGCTGGCTTTTGCCATACGGGAGCACCCAAACCCAGAAGCGCAGCATCCCAGTGTGTACACGTCCTTTGAGAGTTGAATGTCCGGTTTCCAATATGTGCATGTGTGCCAGCCAGCTTTTCATCGCGCGTGCATGTGTGCCACACTGGGACGCTCTGCTTCCGGGTTTCAGTGCTCCTGCATGGCAAAACCCAGCTGGCTAGCACGTGACAGAGTGTAAGAATGGGCTGCGGGGGCTGTGCGTGAGGAGCGCAAGAATGGAGTGCAAAGCCAGTGGGGCTGCACAAGGCTCATGGGACGGTTTGGCGTGCTTTTCCAGCATGAAGGACGGCACTTGGTGACATAAAAGGTTTGCCACCACTGGTATAGGGTTTCCTGCCTGAGCAGGGGGTTGGACCAAAATACCTCCAAGGTCCCTTCCAACTCTGTTTTTCTGTTTATAATATAGGCCATTAAATATATTACGTTGTAATGCTCAAAAAGTAGGACTTGCCCAAAGAAAATTAAAATTTCTATAAAGAATGTTGGTAATTTTCTTCCATGTCATGGTCTTAAAAAAAACATTCAATATACTATTCTGTTATAGATCTTTGCAAAAAGTTTCCAAAGACAGCTAATCTGAAATTCCACTTTTCTTCCAAAATAGAAGATTGTGGGCATTTGCCATAAGGGTCAGTATTGGAGGAGATCAAATAATGAAATGTGTTATTAGGTCACATTGCAAACCTGCAACTTACATCATTTCTGGTAAGATGGGTAGTTATTTAAATCTGATTAATAATAAATAAATCAATACTTGCCTATAACAAGACACCAGTATAAAAGGGGATTAAGGGAAATAGTATTTTATTCATTATGTTTAAATTTAAATCCCATCTCAAGTACATGTATGCATTGCAATAGCTAGATCAAGATACCCTAAAATCTTGATGCCCAGCAATATAAAGAAAAATATAAAATATTGCTAATTAAATTGTTTTACTAACTTTATGGAGAATGGCAAAAAAGAATTAATTACTTTTTTCTTCTTCTTTGGTACTACATTATATCATTCCAAACTCACTTTTTGAAACTTCTATTCCTTCCCTTTAAATTTCTCTGTGTTGTCACAAAAGAGTGTAATATCTGGGTGTACTAGTACTAGTAAGAGGTGGGGGGAGTCTATCTTCTTTGTTTTATCCTTGGAGTAGTCAAACCAAACAATAAATATTTGTGAAGTAGAGTTCTGGTGAGGAGAAATGAGAAAACCGGAGAGGATTTGTTTTGGAAATTAGATTGTTTCTCATAATCTTTTTTATTTCTGGTCCTGAAAACAGATTCTTGGACTACAATATGACTTGAAGAGGAAATGCAAGCAGAGTTTAATTACAAGACTTAGGCTTTGTGGGAACAACGACATGTATACAATTAGCTCCTTCTATTGTGGTGGAACACTGTGATGCACGTAGTAAGGGGTTGTTTTACTGTCGCTTATTTTCTGAATCCCATCCTCATCGCCAGTGTTTTATTTCGATAATAAACAGCAGACGCAAGGTTGTCTTTGTGAAATTAGCTCTTTTTATTATAAGGATTAGTCAGACAAGAACAAGAACAGTTGGAATTAACCTCTATTTATACTATATACAAGTGTGTGCTGTAACCAATCAGAGAGCAGGATTTTCCCGCTCTCTGATAACCGACACCAGACTTGGTGTCTCCTGCATCTTTAATTAGGTATAGAACACCCCTCCCTCCTAGTTGAGTGGTACTCAATTAGTGACGTAATCCTGTAGATATCCAGGTCGTTTCCTATGTCTACTGGACCTGCGCAATTCAGTCCTTTCTTCGGCAGCGACCTGCAAAGGCGGGTCTGCTGCCAAGTCTGGCCCAGCCCCTGGAATGGGCGGAGTCTCCGTTTCAGGCGTGGCTGGGTCCAACGCGTCTGAAACTTCGCTGGACAACTCCATCCTTTCAGTAAGTTTTCGCCTTCTCTATTTTGGACTGTTTCTTCCCCTTGGAGTTCCTCCACATCCCGGTCTACCCTTTTTCTCACTTGATCCCAATGTCTCTTCCAAATTTGTCCATTGGGAATCAGCAACCTGTAAGAACGGGGACCAGTAATAGCGGTTATCTCCCCTGGTAACCACAAAGGTCCTTCCCCATAATTTCTTGTAAAGACCTTGTCCCCAATTTGGAACTCTTTATGTTTTTTATTTCCCTCATCCAATTTTTCTTGAATATAATCTGGGTGTATCCTATCCAGTTTATTTCGAAGTCTCCAGCCCATTAACAATTCTGCTGGGCTTTTCCCTGTGGAGGCGTTTGGGGTTATATGCTGAATTAGTAAGAATTTGTCTATTTTGTCTTGCCACCCTCCAGCCTCCGTACGTTTAAGCGCCTCTTTTGCTAATTTCACAAAAATTTCTGCCTGACCATTGCTCTGGGTGTCGTAAGGCACGACCAGGGCATGCCTGATTCCCTGGTCCGCTAAGAACACTTCAAATAAATTATTTGTAAATTGTGGGCCATTATCGGATACTAGGACATCGGGTAAATCGTGGGTGGTGAATACCCGTTTTAATGCTTTAATCGTTGCCTCAGCTGTTGTGGTTCGCATTTTTACAATCTCTAACCATTTTGAAAAAGCGTCAACAATAATTAGAAATGTTTGACCCATCATCGGACCAGCGTAGTCAATGTGGATTCTAGACCACGGCCCCCTGGGCTTTTCCCATTCTCTATATGGGGCAGTGGGCGTGTTTGGCCTAGATTCTTGGCATGGGGAGCAGCCGGCCACCCACTTTTCGATGGCATCGTCCATCTTGGGCCACCACAAGTAGCTTCTCGCCAACACTTTCATCTTTACAATACCCAGGTGTCCCTCATGCAAAACCTTCAATAATTTATCCCTGATTTCATTTGGTATAATTACTCGATCCCCCCATAGAACACAACCCTTCAGTAATGATAGTTCATTTCGTCTTAGCCAATAAGGCCGGAATTCTTCCTTCACTGGTGATGTTGGCCACCCCCTCCCCACCCAGCAAGAAACTTGTGCTAAAGTCTTGTCTTTGGACGAGGCTCTTGCGATGTCCGAAGCAGCTATCAGACCCGGTGCCAGCTGGTCGATGCAAAATACGGTGCTGGCCGGTGCTGGATCTTCGACGGGGTTGGGCAAGGGGCAGCGGCTTAGTGCATCAGCGTGGCATATCGCTTTCCCCGGGCGGTGTTGGAGAGTATAATTGTAGGCAGCCAGGAATAAAGTCCAACGAGTAAAACGAGGTGACAAGATGGGGGGGTAGGTTTGTCTCCCGCTAGGATTCCCAAAAGGGGTTTGTGGTCCGTAATCAGAGTGAAATATCTGCCATATAAGTATTCATGAAACTTCTTTACACCGGCAACCAAGGCTAATGCCTCTTTATCAATTTAGCTATAATTTCGCTCCACGGGAGACGAAGTCCGGGAGTAATAAGCAATAGGAGCCTCTCTACCATTAGGGAACACGTGGCTGAGGAGTGCCCCCACCCCATAAGGCGATGCATCACAGGCCAAAGTAAGGGGTAGGGATGCGCTATATTGTACGAGAACCTGATTTGAAAGCAGTAATTGTTTG